>PPMH03000085.1:0-10968 GCA_003707945.3 Taiozyma bovis | reverse complement strand
GCTAATGTTAAGATGATTTGGACAAAAAGCAGACTTTGAGAACAGAGCCCAAATGAATAATTTTGATTTCCTAATTTGGAAGTCTAGAATTCCAGCGAAAAGAACAAGGGAAAACAAACTTTTCGAGATCAGACACGAATCAACACCAGACAACACAACAGAACAGCTCCCACATCTCTGAACTCCTTAATCACTGTCTTATTGCTGCTATCACTGCAATTGGCTGAAAAGAGTTTGGATATTTACTGTGCCTGTTTTGACAAGTCAACGACGTTAAGCTGAGCCAGAGACTATCGCGCCCTTCAGTAAAATGACCGACGTTACTTACACCTTGGTTTACGACCCCAACCCTGCTAGCAAGATCTCTGTCTCAGAGTACAGAACCTTGTTAGAGAAGAACAGAGATGAGTCAAAAATTGACGCCATGAAGCAAATCCTGATTACAATGCTAGATGGTAACCCAATGCCTGAGTTGTTGATGCACGTTATCAGATACGTCATGCCATCCAGAAACAAAGAACTGAAGAAATTGCTGTACTTTTACTGGGAAATTGTCCAAAAATTAGACTCTGATGGGAAATTGAAGCAGGAGATGATCTTGGTTTGTAACGCCATTCAAAAGGATTTACAACACCCAAATGAATACATCCGTGGTAATACATTGAGATTCTTGACCAAGTTACACGAGCCTGAACTATTAGAGCAATTGGTTCCTTCCGCTCGTGCTTGTTTGGAACATCGTCACGCCTATGTCCGTAAATACGCCATCTTTGCCATTTACTCCATCTACCAAGTTTCAGACCATTTGATCCCAGATGCCCCGGAAATCATCAATGACTTCCTATTGGTGGAGACCGATCCAACCTGTAAGCGTAATGCTTTCATCAGTTTGAGTAACTTGGATAGAGAAGCTGCTTTACGTTACATTCAAGAGAACATCAGTTCATTGAGTACCATTGACTCATTATTACAATTGGCCTTCATCGAGTTTTTCAGAAAGGACAGGGCCACTGATTTGAGAACGAGGTATATCAACCTACTGTCAGAACTGTTAGAATCTTCTTCCAATGCTGTTGTCTATGAAGCTGCTTTGACTTTGACTGTCTTAACCAGCAACCCATCCTTCATCTCATTGGCTGCCAACAAGTTCATTGAATTGGCCATCAAGGAAACAGACAACAATGTCAAATTGATCGCCTTGGAGAGAATTGATGATATCCGCGCTAAGAATCCAGGTGTCCTAGAAGATTCAATCCTAGATATTTTGAGAATCCTGTCCTCACAAGATGTTGATATCAAAAGAAGAGCGATTGAAATCTCATTAAAACTGATCTCCGGCAGAAACGTTGAAGAAGTTTTGAAATTGTTCAAAAAAGAATTACAAAAGACCGTCAACTCTGATGCCGAGAAATCAGTTGAATACAGGCAATTGTTGATCTCAGCCATCCACCAAACAGCTATCAGATTTGCGCAGGTTGCTGCCGGCGTTGTTGATCTATTATTGGATTTCATCCCAGACATATCCACTACTTCAGCGACTGAGATCCTTACTTTCATCAAGGAGGTTGTTGAGAAATTCCCTGAACAAAGGAGTTCAATTGTCAGTCGTTTGTTGAAGGCATTAGACCAAATTAGAAGCGGTAAGGTCTTCCGTGGCGTCTTATGGATCATTGGTGAATACGCCATAGATGAGAAAGACATTGAAACTGCCTGGAAACACATTCGTGCTAGCATTGGTGAAGTTCCAATTATTCAGAGTGAAAGAAGACACCGTGGTGATGTGGTGGAAGATGGTGAACCTGAGGGTAAACAAGAATCTTCTTCCAAACCGGTCATCTTACCGGATGGTACTTATGCCACTGAAACTGCCCTAACCAGCGAGCAGGATGACAAAAAAGACATTACAAGACCACCTTTGCGTCAATTCATTATTGATGGTGAATTCTACACGGCTGCCGTGTTGGCTTCCACTTTTGTTAAATTGATTTTAAGGTTTGAGGAAGCCTCCAAGGATCTGAAGGTTCTAAATGCCATCAAAGCTGAAGGTCTGTTGATCCTTGTCAGTATATTAAGAGTTGGTCAAACTTCATACGTTGCTAAAAAGATAGACGAAGATTCAGCTGAACGAATCTTAACTGCCATTTCATACATTGCTGAAGGTAAAGAAAACAGATTATTAGAAATTGCCTTCTTAGAAGCCACCAGGGGTGCATTTAAAGTTCAAGTTGCTGCTGAAGATAAGAAGAAAGCTCAAAAGGATGCTGATGAACTACAAAAACACTTACAGCAAGTTGATGATTTGATCGAGTTCAGACAATTTGGGAAATCTGACCCACAAGACACCGTCGAAGAAGATCTAACAGCGGCCACCGGTATCAAGGTGGAAGAAGACTTGTCATCCAGATTAAAAAAGATAGTCCAATTGACTGGTTTCTCTGACCCTGTCTACGCTGAAGCTTACGTTAAAGTCCAACAATTTGATGTTGTCTTGGATGTCCTATTAGTCAACCAGACAAAGGAGACCTTGAAGAACCTACACGTTGAATTTGCTACCCTTGGTGATTTGAAAGTTTTGGACAAGCCAACCACCCAAAACATCCCACCTCATGGCTTTTTCAAAGTCCAAGTCACTGTCAAAGTTACCTCTGCTGATACTGGTGTCATTTTCGGTAACATTGTCTATGATGGTTCCCACGGCCATGAAAGTAAGATTGTCATCCTGAACGATGTCCACGTTGATATCATGGATTATATAAAACCTGCCAAATGTTCAGAGAACAAGTTCCGTACCATGTGGAACGAGTTTGAATGGGAAAACAAGATCGTGATTAAGTCCAGCTTGCCATCTTTGAAAGATTACTTTGACCAATTGTTAAAAGAGACCAACATGTCCTGTTTGACTCCAGGTGCCGTCATTGGTGAAGAATGTCAATTCTTGAGTGCAAATCTATATTCCAGATCATCCTTTGGTGAAGACGCACTGGCCAATTTGTGTATTGAAAAGCAAACAGATGGTCCTATTGTCGGTCATGTCAGAATACGTTCCAAGGGTCAAGGTATTGCTCTGTCTTTGGGTGACAGAGTCGCAGCTATTGCCCGTAAGACCAACAAGACTGCCATTGCTCATGTTTAAACTCTCATTTGTTCTTTGTGTCGTTTGGGTTTCACTTTTAAACTAAAAATATGTAAAACGTTTGATTTGACTTTACATTGTAGTCTGTTTCTATGTACGAAGAGTTAGCTGTATTTATATACACAAATGATGACTAGTATTCAACATTTTCTGGCTTAACACCCTTTTCAGAGCCGTTAAATGGAATACCATATGCACTCAGTAATGTCTTTGCCTCAGCGTCGGTTTGAGCAGTGGTGACAAAGTTCATGTGGAAACCATAGGTTCTGGGCCATAAATCCTGGTTAGCCTCGATTTCTGGGAAGTATCTGATATCAGCTGGTGTTAGACCGAACTGAATATTACCAAAGTTATCACCAGTCTTGTTGGTGATACCTCTGAAATCACGGACTCTTGGAAGCACAATCTCTGAGAGTGTCGACAGGAATTGGGACAGGGCTCTACCCTTCAAAACGACCTTCGCACCCATTTGGTAGCCGGCACGCACTCTCCAGTGGATGACGTTGGTCTTGGAGTAGATTGGCTTTGGCTTCTGGCCAGTGATCTGTTGTAATTCAACTAGGGCAGCGATGGCATTGTTGACGTTATCTTTGGCTGATTCCACATAACAGTTGATGTGCACTTCTTGTATCTTTGGGATATTCTTGTCTGTGTGTGGTTTGATGTCTGGAGTCTCTGTGACGGAACCCTTTGGCTTCCTCAAAGGACGGTTTAGATGGAACGGAGACGAACCATCCCATTCTCTCTTTTTCTTACCCAGCTGTCTAGGCTCGTTGTGTTGTGCGTTGATCAGCAGCAGATTGGAGGCTAGCGTATGATCGTAGTGCTCCTGGACCCTATCCTGGTGGGTGGCCACCGGTTTGTAGCCCGGGTGTCTGATGTCGAGCTTGGAGTATTTGAGGCCTGGGAACCTTGGAGAAAGGGCCTGTTTATCGATCTTGACCCTATGGTGGACCGGCTTGACGATGTTGCAGCCTGGTTTCCCTAACACAGCAGCAGTGGTTGAGAAGCAGCGTACGCTTTGCTTTAGAAACGCAGACATTGTGGATAATTAGGGTACTTTGCACACTTCTCTAGCACCTTCCCAATGTGAAAAGTTTCCATTCCACTCTTCATGTTTCACTGAAAATTCATCAGCACCGGGTAAATTTCGCGATATTAGGTGCAAAATTATTAAAAAAATTTTAAGGCTCATCGGTCTGACAACACTCACCTTACATTGCGCTTCAAACGATACTCTTAAACCATGGCCAAGAAGGAAAAGTCCAGCTCCAAGGAGGAAAGTACAGACCTAGACAACTACGAGAAGAGACTACCTGCCGTCTTGCCTTTTGCCGAGCCTTTGGCACCAAAGAAGCTGAACAAGAAGGTCCTGAAGACCGTCAAGAAGGCTTCCAAAGCCAAACATGTCAAGAGAGGTGTCAAGGAAGTCGTTAAGGCCCTAAGAAAAGGTGAGAAGGGATTGGTCGTCATTGCTGGTGACATTTCTCCTCCAGATGTTATTTCCCACATCCCGGTTCTTTGTGAAGATACCCAGGTCCCATTCTTGTTCATCCCATCAAAAGAAGACCTAGGTTCTGCTGGTGCTACCAAGAGACCAACTTCTGTCGTCATGATCGTCCCAGGTGGTGGTAAGAGCAAGAAGAATGAGGGCAAAGCTGAAGAATACCGTGAATCCTTTGACGAAGTGGTGAAGGAAATTCCAGCCTTAATAAAATAAACTCCTCCCCATGATATCATAGAAAATTTTAAAAGAAATTGTACATTAGTGTTTTTAGGATAATTATAATGTTTGGTTGCATTGCTACTATTGTAAGGATGTCTAAAATGATTATTCTATCCTTTAATCTTATAACTGAGATTTAACCCAACCTTCTAAACCACCCTTAACAATAATTTCTTGAACATTGGCAGGAAGTTCACCGACTTTTTGAGTCAAAACAATGTTACCATTGACGCCTTGCTTAACAGTAACCGTGGCTGTTTCAACGTCCCATCTTAGGAACCAGCCTGTTCTTCTGGTCAGTTCCTTTGGAGCATCTTTGTACTCTTCTCTCAACATGTTGATCAAATCTGGGATCTCCAAAGTTAACAGAGCATTGTTGATAGAATTTCTGGAGAAAATGTTACCAAATGAACCGGCAACAACCAACTTCATGTCTCTAGCCAGGATACAAGTGGCAGCTTGCTCTCTTGAAGAACCAGTACCGAAGTTGAAACCCGAAATGATGATATCACCAGCTTTGGTCTTTGCACCGAATTCGGAGTCATAGTTCTCCATACAAACTTCAGCCATCTTTTCTCTGGAAACGTCATCTTGGTAGGTGTACTTACCTGGGTAGATACCATCTGTGTTGATGTTATCAGCATCACAAAGCACCAGTTCGCCCTCGATGGATCTTGGAAAGCCCTCCAGGATCTCCACAGCACCGCCAGCGGCCACGTCATCACCGGACTGTGGCTTTGAAGGGATCTCAATGGTTTTGATGATACCCTGGGCACCGTTAACAGGGCCACCGCCGATTTCCTCAGGACCACCAATCTTACCTAGAACAGCAGAGGCAGCAACGACTTCAGGAGAGGCCAAGTAGGCCAAGGCGTCCTTGGAGCCCATTCTACCCTTGAAGTTTCTGTTGGTGGCAGAGATACCGATCTCACCTTCTTTCAACAGGCCAGTACCTAGCCCAATACAAGGACCACAACCGGCAGGTAATGGGATAGCACCGGCATCAAGCAAGGTTTTCCAAGCACCAATGTCCTCAGCGTCCTTTTGGACATTGGAAGAGGCAGCAGCAATGTAGAATTCAACACTGTCAGCGATCTTTTGGCCCTTGACAACGTCAGCAGCGGCCTTGATATCGGATAATCTAGAATTGGTACATGAGACCAAGTAGGCCTTGTTAACTTTCAAGTTTTGGTTAGACAACTCGGCCAATGAGTTGGAAACCTTGACGGAGTTTGGACCAGAAATGTAAGGTGACAATGATGACAAATCCAGGGTCAAGTGTTTGGCGTAGTATGCGTCAGGATCAGCTGCTTCTTTATTGTCTATAAGGTCTTGGACAGTTTGGGCATTGACTCTTGGATGAGGCTGTGGAAGCACGTCCAGTCTGTTCTTGTACCAGTTGATCAATGTGTCATCGACTGGGAACAGACCGGATAGGGCACCCCATTCAGTGGTCATATTAGCAATGGTCAATCTATAATCAACTGGTAATTCATCAATATGTTCACCGGTGAATTCAATAGCATGGTTTAGCACTTCGTCATTGTTGAAGGCACCGCATAGGGCAACGATCACATCTTTACCAGTGACGCCCTGCGGTAATCTACCCTTCAGCTCAACTTTGGCCACAGGTGGGATCTGCCACCAGGTCTGGCCAGTGGCCCAGATCGAAGCAGCATCTGTTCTAACAATAGGAGTACCTAGGGCACCAACACCACCATAAGTGTTCGAATGGGAATCCGAGGCAACCGTCATGTTCAGTGGGAAAGCGTACCCTTCCTCGATCATGATCTGGTGGCCAATACCTCTACCAGCAGGGTAAAAGTCCACGCCTTGTTCCTTTGCAAAGTTTTCAATATTTCTGTACTTCTCTAGATTCTTCTCGGACTTGTTCTGGACATCATGATCTAGTGTCATCACAACCTGTCTGTTGTCCTTGACGGATTTGTATCCCAGTCCTTTGAACTTCAATGCCACGGGCCACGAGTTGTCATGGGACATACAATGAGCTGGTTTGATGGAAACATAATCACCAGATTTGACCAGTTTGCCCTGGGGAAGACCTACAGCGTACTTCTGCACAATTTTCTCAGTCAGGTTCTGGCCTGCATTACGAGAGATCGTGCTGGAGAAACAACGCGTGAATAGCCTGCTCATTTTTGCTTGCGACGACTTTCTTCTTAACTCCTCAAAGATCTGTAACAGTATACAGAGATGGTCTGAAGTATGATTCATAACTCAATATGGCTGGTTCCGGACACATCTCCCGCGAATCTGAAGAAAAATTTAAGCACAATTTAGACCAATCAGCAGCGGGCAAAACAAAATACTAGTAACCAACGGGGTAGAGCCACCACCAAAGAATGTGATCAGGCGGAAAGACATGTGTATTTGTCAATGTTGGCAGTATCCCCTTTCCCAGTTTTTAACTGTCTTTAAGTTTCTCATGTTGATGGTTACGAGCACCGCGAATTTTTCAACATTTCACATTTCAACATTTCCATTTCACATGGCACAAAAACTTGAAAAATCTCGAATCGAAATTTTGTTGGGACAAATTATGTCGCCTCCTCAATTAGATGCTCTTCGATGGCAAAGAGGACCGGTTATTCTATTCCCTAGAACACAATGATGTTCTGTTGCTGCCCTTGGTCGGGAGTGGTACCTTGTTCCAGTTCTTTGCCAGAATTGAGGGGAAAAGAACCCTGTTTGTAAGCGATGACATCAACTTGGCCAAGTTCTTTGGGAACATGGTGTATCAGAAATCCATTTATGATGATCGCTTTACTTTGGATGGGTCTGTATGGTTGACTTACGATGTGGTGCTATACTTACTGAGAAACTCCCCTGAAAAGCTCCATGATTTCGACTTTATTGTCATTGATGAGGTGGATGATAGGTCGTTCAAGACACAAGTATTATTAACATTTGTCGGAATGCTTGAATCCAAACTGCTAATCCCATTGAAATCTACATTCAAAGTTGAATCTATTGAGCGGTATTTCAAAGATTCAGGCTCTACTGTCGCAAAGATCGACCTTATTGAACAAAGCCCTGTCTCCACATATTACCAGATGCAACAGACTGACCCTATCACTGAAATCACCACCTTGCTTAACAAGATCTTTGAACTTGACACGTCACAACAGTATGATATCCTAGTATTGACATCTGACACTAATTTAGCTTCCAGTCTACCATTGGTGGCCTTGAAATGCCCTGTCTCCACAATCATGGATATGTCAAAGTACAGAGTGACAACAGAGACACCAAGACGCCTCATCTTCCATCACAGTACGTCGGACTTCCTGGAAATTCCTGACCATAATGTGAAATATGTCATTGATGTCGGTGATGTTGCTAATCTACACTTTGATGAGCTTAACGGTTCCGGGTATATGTCAGTTGATACCCCAGATAGGAACACCATCAGTCAATCAATTGCATTGCTATCCACCACAAAGGACTCGAAGTACTTTGGTTTCTTCAATGAATCTGATGTTAAGGAGTTTGAACATAGGGATGGAAATTTGTCCGCACTGTTACTATTGTTATTAGACTTCAAGAAACTCAGTGATGTGAAATTTATAAGAAAGCCAGTTGAAGTCACTGTTAGAAAGACATTGAACCAACTGGTATACATGGGTCTTATAACCGTTGTAACGAATGAACCTACAGTCACAGACCTAGCCAGGAGAGTTCTCAAGTTCCAACTTGACTATTCATTAAGTCATTTGGGTCTGTTTACGTCACTGATCCACTCGATTTCATACAATTGTTCCAACGAGTTATTGAAAATATCATCAATCGTGTTGTCATTGAACTCGGCAAAATTATCCATTTATCTAAAAGAGCTCAAAACTGAGAATGACTTCTTGACGATGCTCCAAGTATTTGACGAGATCAAGAGTGACAAGCGTACGTTCAAGTCCAACGCATTCTTTGGTCCACAGGACAAGAGACAAGTGCTATCCACATACGCGCAACTGAGATCAACTCTGGAAACACCTGTGGGGCACGAGCACCAACAAGCCGATCAAACAAACCTTCTTAAGTGTCTTGTGATTGGTTACCAGTTCCAGACTGGTTCATTATCCATTGATTTCGAGACCAATTCTCAGAACATCACCCCAATTTTCCATGAGTCTTCCCACTTGGTCAAAGTCCCCCCTGTGGACACGCTGGCAAATAATGACCTGCTGATATTCCACAGTGGCAAAGTTCTGAACACCGTTGCCAAAACTTCCAAAAGATCCTGGTCACATGATACAAACCAGAATTTTGCCCAATATGCTGATTTTAAGGGGAAACTCCCCAAGAAAATTGCACACGAGTTGAAATTGAGCTTGTTCAAGTGGAAATGAAACGATTAGAGCTACTTGCAGGGTCCATTTACCTCCCCATTTGACCAACATTCTGATGGGCAATAGTATATGGGATTTGCTTATCAGTAGGGGTCACCCGGCTTTGATTCCTGCCATTGTGGTGATTTTTTCTACACGGAAGGAAAAAAATGGCAAATTTCAATCGCAAAATGAAATTTTTTCCTCTCCTTTTTAAGAGAACAACACATCAACGCCTTCAATTCACTCAGAAATGTCTTCTGCTGCCCCCGTTGCTCACAAAAAGTCCATTGGTCTCCCATTGCTTACCTGGGACAACCCAGTTGAGACCGGGAAGGTCTTTGGTGCCGTCATTTTCGCTCTTGTTGTGTTGAAATCAGTCAACTTGCTAAGTTTGTTCTTCAGACTGGGTTTCTACGCCCTGTTGACCTCTGCTGCTGCTGAGTACGCTGGGAAGATCGTCACCGGTACCGGTTTCGTCACCAGAATCAGACCAGCCTACTCAAACACTTTCTCCAAATCCACCTCCAAGTACTTGGAACAATTGTCTAAGGATTTGCCAACTTTGGAAGAAGAAGGTCAAAGACTATTATACTCATTCAACGTTGAGAACACCTTGAAGACCTCTGGTTTGTTCTACGTCCTATACAAGATCACCTCTTGGATCTCACTATACAACTTGATCTTCATTTCCACCGTTGCTGCCTTCACCTTACCAGCTGTTTACGAAAAGTACCAAGATGAAATCAACGCCGCCTTGAAGCATGCCTGCAAGGTTGCTTCCCAAAAGTCTGCCGAATATGGTAAACTGGCTTCTGAAAAGGCTGCCCCATACATTAAACAAGCTGATGAAAAACTAGGTCCTGTTTCCAAATTCATCAAGTCCAAATACCAAGTCAGAACCGCCTCTACCACCGTTGGTGAAAGCTCCCCAGAGGCTTTTGTTCAACCATCAGCCTCAACCTCAGGTTCCCAAGCTGCTGAATCTACTGTGAAATCCACCAAGAACACTTCTGAAAAGACTCAGCCAATTGTCACCAATGCCTTTCCATCCGTTCCAGAAACTACTCCACAATCGTTTGTTGACCAAGTCAAGGATGTTGCTTCGGAACAAGTTGACGTTGATGATTTGAAGAACAAGGCTGCTGCTACTCCAAACTTTTGATCTTGTTGTCTTTTTCGGCCAGCTTTCGATTCGCTTAATTTTACACATGAATGTTTGTGTTCAAAGACAGGAAGCTTTTTTTATTATATGAAATCATATGGTTTATTTTATGAATTTTGACTTGTAGTTTGTATGATACTAAGTTATCTTTGAGCTGAGATTATGTAACCTATTAATAAATGTTACAGTTAGTCTGATCGGGATCCATCCTTCACTTCTTGACATCCAACAGACTCATGAAATATGAAATATCTAAAACTGAATAATTGATTTGTATGTATCTGAAGTAACCATACACAATTGATCCAATAATGAATCTCATATTACCTCATCACTGATTTGGCTTTGTTCTGTATCTCTATCCTAAACCTTGTTTTATAGGCTACTCCTTGCCTCATAATAAAGGATGCCAGTAATTCCAGGCAAAGCATGAATATATACCTATGATCATTCCTCCCTTCTTTCTAATTGGCTGAATAATAGCCAATCGGAGGCTTTGTCAGCAAAGCGTCCTTAATAGCCTGTATCTGTACCACAGAAACTATAAATTTTGACTTCTTTTTGCGGAGGCAATTTTACAATTCTCTACACTACACAAAGT
>PPMH03000084.1:0-11240 GCA_003707945.3 Taiozyma bovis | reverse complement strand
TAGTATCGATAGGAGATACCGTCAATCCCAGGACTAGTTTCTTTCTTTGCATAATATTTCAAGATGTGAATGAACTCTTGTTTGTCAAATGCTTTGGCAAGTGCATCTATCTGGTTCCCGGCGTGAAAACAAAAATAATAAAAAAAAGTTCCGATACGGGGAGTCGAACCCCGGTCTGCTCGGTGAAAGCGAACCGTGCTAGCCGTTACACTATATCGGATTTCATAGAAGCTGTAGAATGGATGATTTAGTGGACTGTATACCTGTCTCATACTGAAATCAGCCAGGATTTAAATTTGTGGCTAAAGGTGCTTGTTTATTAATAGTTTGGGAAATCCTAATATGCTATGGGATTACATCTATTACTAATCATTTATTTCTTTAAGTTGATGGACAAAAAATGGTATTGTTGGGGTTTGACATTCAAAGTATTATAATTTCAAACTTATGAAAAACCCTCATACACCAACTACTAGAAGTGGCAGCGAGATTTATACCATGTGATGAATTATATCCATGTATGACAATTGATGCTTTGGATTTTTTCACATAAATACCGGCATCAATCAAACAGCACGAGCCAACAACTCAGTCTCTTCCTGGTCAATAATTTGTAGCACTTCTTCTATTGTCCCGTAATACTTCTTATCTGCGAGTTCATAAATTCCAGAGTCTTCTAATCTTTCTCTGATGCGATGTCTAGTGGAGACTCTAGTGAGGAAAACTTTGATGCCTCTTTTCCTATAGCTCATTAGGATTTCATAGAAGATTTGTGAAGCACTCGAATCCAACACTGATAAGCCATGTAAATCAAAGATGACATATCTGTTCATGTCTTCCTGACGAATTCTTGGGTGTGCTGGATGGGTATGTACAGAGCCATATCTCTCTAAACGCAGCAACCTGGCCCTAAGATCTGAAGTATTGGAGAATGTCAAAGGTTCGGATATCTTGACAATTAGACAACCTTCAATCTCTTCCAAAACGTCACCATATTCTTCTGGTAATGGTTCATCGGCATTAAAGAACTGCGCAGTACCCGGAACCCTGCCCAAGATTTGGATGCGTGATAAGGTCGAATTCTTAATAACCAGGATCACAGAATGGGCAACACCAAGGGTAATACCAGCTTCCATTGAGTAGAATAAAGCGACTAGGAAGGTGATACAGAATGTGACTAGTTCACTGTAGCCCTTTGCTCTCCAGTGGAATTTAAGATCTGAAGGGGTTTCATCTAGTAGTTTGATACCAACGGTGGTGGTGATAACTGATAGAACACAAATCGGTAAGAACACCACGAACTTCAATAAGCAAAAAATGGTGATAAGAGTAATAACACCCATTACCAGACCAGAAAGCGTGGTTTTGGCACCACTCATAGCGTTGATCTTCGATCTACCATACCCACCAAAGGCAGGTAACGCGCCAATGAACCCACCAAAGATGTTGATAGCACCCAAGGCAACTAACTCTCTGTTAGATGAGATAGGCAAGTCATAAGTGGAACCCAATGATTTCGAAGCTGTAGTAGACTCAAAGAAACCTAGAGTAGCTGCCAAAAACCCCGATGACATTAACTTCTTGTATAGCGGTAATGCTTCTGATCTCAATGGAGAATTGTAAGTGAAGCCTTTGGTCTCGATCTTACCGACAACGTCAACACCGATTTTGCGCCAGTCATAATAATCAGACAAAAAAGTTGAGACAAGCACAACAATCAAGATCTCTGGCACATAGACCCAGTTCTGGTGACCTTTGGCTATGAATCTCTTCTTGGCCAAACCAATGACAAACATGACACCAAAGGAAACCAAACTAATCCAGGCAGTAGCGTGATGCACGTCTTCAAAGTGGGTAAGTATAAAGTAAAATTTGGCCAATGGGGAATGGAAGTGAGCTTGCTCACCTTTATAGGTGAAGCCTAAACCTAATTCATCCCATAATGAGTTGATAATCATCACGAAACCAACGGAAGAGATGAAACCTCTTAGCAAAGCTCTAGATAACACATTATCTAGGAAGCCTAGACGTAGTAGACCGGCACCTAATAAATAAAAACCACCAATCATAGACAGGACACTAACTAAATCCACTGGATCATACTCATCAGAATGAGCTATCAATCTTTCAACAGCTTGACCGATGACCAGTGAAATGGCACCTTCAGGTCCGACAATCATTTGAGGAACAGAGCCGAATATTGCGTAGATGATTGGAGGAATGGCCAATGAATAAAGACCACATAATGCAGGGACATGGGCCACAGAGGTGGCATAAGATAATGCTAATGGGATTTGGAAAGATGCAAGTGTTAATCCAGCGACACAGTCCCCGAAGAGCTTCCCCAGGTCATATGTTGGAAGCCATGAATAGCAAGGCAGGTAATAAGGCAGTCGCTGGACCAGTGAAAGCTTCTCAAAGTTGCTAGGAACCGAGGTCTGGCTCGATTGAGAAAAGATAGAGGGAACAGGAGTAGGAGAACGGCGCAGTTCCGTTGACTTCAGCCTGAGATTGGCCACGATTGTTCTTGGGCGTCGAGGAGAGCCTGGAGACAGGGACTCGTATGTCTGCGGAGGTCCACTGTTCTTGAGAAGTCTGTGCTGTTCAGACATTATGGAAGTGTATTTTGCCTGTGGATGGCGAAGAAGTTCAGTTGGTGATATGTGGCTCTGTGGAACGTGGGCTTGGAGAAAAGCAGTCAAAAGAGCACCAGGTGGGCAAATGTAATAGGAAAGCTACAGGGTTGTGCAATATGTGGACGGTGAAGGGGATAATTGTCGCTTTTTTAGGGATCTCCAGCGGTCTTTGGACTGGTAATTCCTTGGTCTATTTTGCAGCTTCCTCGACTTTTTCTTATTATATGATCATTGATTTTCTGCCACTTTTTTTATATAATATCGTGGGGAAGGTGAGGCAAGAGATGCAGCCAATGAGAGGAACGTTGATTACAACTACAGCCCGAGCTCATAATTGACGGTTAATGTTCATGAATCGTCTTATAGAAGAGCCTTGATTGCCTCCTTCAATGCGTCTGCTCGCTTTTTCTCCACCTGCTTCCCGTCGGAGCGGGATAGCTCCATGGTATACTCGTTCAAATGATGTTCGAAGTTCTGGATCAAAGCTTTACCTTCCTTGGTATCTAACTCACCCAGCGCCCATTTGTTCACGAGCTCTTCTATCTCCTCTTTCAGTAAGTTGGTCTTCTGGTTACTGGTTCCCTTGATTGTCCCTGCTCTCTCATCAATCCAGTTCCATATCAAGATCTCTTCGCCGTTGAATAGCATTTCTTGGGCCTCCTTCTCAATAGGCTCGATCTCCTCGATAAAATCCAGGGGCGATGCTTTGGTAGGAATGGCCTTGATTGCATTTAGGATTAGAAGCTGAAGAATGGCAATGACCAGAAGGAGAATCAATACCATAATGTTGAATGGAGATAGATTGAAAGGTATTTCAGATTTGATAATGCTCTCTGTTCTCTTGGACTCCGTGACAACTAGCTTTGTAGCCGCAGTTTCAGCCGGTGCAATAACTCTGTCTGTGATTCTGACTTCTTCAACCTGTTCTTTAACATTCTTGGAAACATACACTTTCAACAATGACACCAATGACTTCGTTGCTGACTCCTGGCCACTCTTGCAACTCTTTTCGATCACAGCCTTCATCCAACTAGACCCTGTCCATTGAACCCAAAAGGACACAGTGACATCACAAGTGTTTCCTGGACCCCAAGTAATGATGTATCTAGTCTTGACTTGAAAAGCTTTACCCGATGGGACATCTGGGGTTTGTGTAGTATTAACGACATTGATATAACCTTCTTTATCAAAATGCTCAATAGTCTCAGAAACCAAACACTTTGTGGACTTTGGACCAACTGAGAAGTTCAGGCCCTTAGTGTAGTCATAAGATCTTTGCTGACGTTTTTCCTCATTAAGAGTATAACCTGTGAACTCTGAAAAGTCTTTACCATCTTGTGATTTCAAGAACTCCAAGGTGAAATCGTTCTTCTCACCAAACAAGAGCTCATACAGCATACATGGTGAACATTTGAAGTTCTCTTGAGCCAAAACTGATTCTTTGTTGTTTTGGTGGTCATAATTGAAGCTTGTTGGAATATGAGCATAAGGGCCTTCGTAGGTGTAGCCCGTATCTTCTTTGAATTTGAAGACTTTTTCGTTGGAAAGTTCACTGGAAAGTTTTGCTTCTTGAAGTTGATTTGAAGAGTCTGAGGTTTCACTGTCCTCGTAGTCATCTTCTTCTTCAAAATTGCTTGTCGATTCAGAGTATGTTCTTCTAGGTGGGCGTGGTGTGTCGCCATCTATGGACATTAATGCTGAATTGTACTCCTCATCGCCGTAGTCTTCTGATTCCAGTGTCAAGTCTTTGGAGATGTACTCTTGAGCTTTACCAAAGTCCTCCTCTCGTGTAATTGTGACCGTATCAGCTTCGTCGGCATTAGCTCTTCTTATTGTCTCGAGGAACTCATAGGTGGAATCTCTAGACAGAAATGTGGCAAATGAATGCTTCTTCTCGTCAGTCTTGGTTGATATAGCAATTCCATTGTGGAACAGACCAGCTGTGGCAGTCTTCTCTAAACCGGTAATGGTAGAAAACGGAATGACTAGCGTTGTAACCCAACCCAACAGGTTCGAGTTGAAGCAAACGTTCTTCTCCGTGACATAAATTCTCCCCTGGAGTAAGATTTCACGACTCAGTGCACAACTAAAGTCATCTAGAAGTCGCTCATCTTCTGGAATAGACTTGAAAATTTTGTGGAAATCTCTGTTTCTGGACTCAGTCGTGTATCTGTAATTGGTGTCTTTGAACTTCTCATCAACGTATTGAGACGTATTAAAACTCTCTTCTTCAATCATGTCCTTCCTGTACGGCTTGGACGCTTCACTCAGGGGCGATAGTGGTGTGACTATAGAGCTCGTACTGGTGTTTCTTCTCTTACTCTTCTTGGATTTTCTGTAGCTGATGATGTTTGGGGAAGTTCCAGTGTCTGTGCTTGCACTTTCGCTCCTTTCACCACATGCGGAACTTGTAGTCACATCAAGGTCTGTCTGAGACATAATGCTGCTGTCCATGTTGTTGTTATTGAAGGATAGTGTCGTCATCATACTGTTGAAGAAGCCACCATTCGGCTGTGTGGTTGGAGTCGTTGGGCCTTGCAACTGGGCAAGATCTGAAACTGTTTCAGTGACACTGGAAGCACCGCTGTTGAAGACAGGTTCGCTATTGGCATCGTGCTTTGTAATAAAAGGGTTGGCAGGCGCAGATTTATTGGATCCCACGCTTGCTTCAGTGGCACTTAGTGGGTTTAGTTGGCTGTTCTTCGGTGGGATGAGCATAGGAGAAGGAGCCATCATTATGATAGGTTTAGGAGGAGCATTGATGATGGGCGTGTTCTCTTGAGCCAGAGGCTTCTGCGGCAGTTGTACCCTGGACTCTCTAAGCGCAATAGGAGACTCCAGTACGGAGAAAGAGCCCCTGGTGGCGTTTGCTGTGGTGATACTGTCTCTTGATGATCTGTTTGTGGAGACGGTGCTTCGGTCGTCTTCAACCAGAAGGCTTTCGACGGACGGGTCCGAGTACGTCCAGGAGTCGTCCATGAGGTCCATTCTAGTCGTTAAAGTCTCTTCAAAATGAAGTGGATCCAGCACTGAGAATGTTGTTTTTGGTGAGAATAATGCTAAACGAGACCCGCATTGCCTTAAGTGATTCTATCTTGTATTTCTGAAAATCACGGCCAAAACGAGCAAGGTTATGAAGCCCCTACGAAAAATGACACATATAATATGTTATAATGTCACGAAGCATTTAAAAAATGTTTCAATTTCTTCCCCTGCGAACTGCCAATCTGGCTCTTCTCTCCGTAGCAAAGCTCTTAGCCAACTTCTCACGCTCGGATAGTCTCCTGGAAACATAGTCTCTATCGCCCTTGGATAAAAGCACCCTCAAAATTGTATCTTCAGTGTGTATATGGAAAGTACCAATGAATTTCTCAGACTCTTTTACGGCTTGTTTGGTATCGGCTCTTCTCTTGAATGAGCCATACGCCATAATGGTCTTAGATCTTGCAATGGTATTGGATCTCTGTCTGGTTTGTGTATCATGTTGGTAATCATCCAAGTCTTCATCACCTAAAAAGTTCTTAGCTTTGATTGCTTTCAGCACTAGCGGTGTTAGTCTCGTAACTTCAGCTTCTAAATCGCTAATGGCCTCATCATACATCTTGTTAACCAACATTAATTTCTGATAGTCAAGAACTTTCAATTGGTCTAAGGGAGGGCCAGCGCCGTCATTATGGAAGAAATCACACAGTGAACTTAGCCAAATGAACACAGAATCGACTTCAATAAGAGTCAAAGCTCTTCCATAACCTGGAATGGTGACAGAATTAGTGACATTGGCCATCACGTTGTTGAGTTGGTCTTTCCAATTATTGTTGGTTGACAATAGGCTCCACACTTTAACACTTGCAAGAGCAGGTAACAAAAGAGTATCAGCACTTTTCAACACAACCTTCCAAGCTTGAATCATAACTTTGATTAATATGTCTGGATCCAGAGTGGTAGCTAAGATCTGCAAATTGGAATTCAAATAATCAAACAATGGTAGGATGGCATCCTTGGCTTCATCAATGGTCGGTGGCCTCATACCATTGTTGCCACAAATCAACTTGAGTGTCTGTCTTGAAAAAGAATGAGTAATGAAAATGGAAAACTTGTCAACAATAGAATCGTAGATTCGCTCCATAGTTCTAGCAATTGATCTGTATGCTTTACCCATGCTGAACAAGGCATTGCCTTTTTCGCTTTCCAACGAGATTTGGAAGACTAGTTGGCCCTGAACATCCAAATCTTTGACAACTTCTTCTGGAATGCCATCATTTCTATACTTTCTTGAATCTAGCTGAATCATAGTACGCCCTAGCAACTCCTGAGATGTCAACTTAGGAACCAACTTTGAGCCTTGATTCCAAATCATGACTGTGATTTGCTTGCTTCTTGAGTCTGAGAGTTCAACTTCAAATTCTTCTTCATAAGCAGGATTTAAAGTTTTTGGGATAATCTTGGTCTTGCCGATTTCTCTTCTCTGTTCAGAATCCACAAGTACAACATAAGTACTGGATAAACCATCACTACCACAAGGCATAATGTTTTCAGCTCTAACAACCCTTACAGTGAACACATTCTTACCCGTAGCTTTTGAGGTCGGCATAATACTAGCAGCAGTTTCTTTGATTCTCTCCGGGTCAATCTGGGTCTCTAATTCATTCAACTGCTTCTGTATCATTGATAAGTTGTTCAAAGCAACACAAGTTCTCGTTTTGAATTCAAATGGTTCAGGGGGTCTCAACTTTGAGCCACCAGAAACAACAGCTTTCATTTCATCAAAGGACCAAATATTCTTCTTCTTCAGATCAGTCGATGAACCGTTTCCGGAACTCATCTCCTTCAAATCTTCAGTAACAATAAGTTGAAGTTTTGCTGAATAATAAACTACCGCATCGGAAACTGCTTTCAACAATTTGGTATAAATATAGGCCATTTGTCTTTCATTTTCCCAACTAAAGTTCCTGAACATGGCAAAGATTTCATTGATCATTTTGAAGATGTCAAGCGCAGAGTTACTATAACCACGATTATTCTCCAGGTCTAAAGGCTCGAAATTGTCCTGGTCCAATGACAGCTTAACCATAGGAAAGATTCTTTGGCAACTGTATTCAACAAGATGGTCCATATACTTGAAGAAGTAACCCTCAAGGTCAAATGGGAACTGGCTCTGTGAAGGCTTCACCTGGTTATAAATGTCTCTTAGGTCTCTCAATTCGCTGTAAATCTGGATGGCATCAGTTGGATCGATTGGTTTGCCTTCACTCCTAATTTTATAGTGTTCAATGTGGGAAAGCATGTTCTTCAGGTCTTCCGCGTATAGTTTGATCAACAAGTAACCAGCCTCATTTGCAATGAAGATTTCATCCAATAACGGCTTTGGAAACTTCTTCTGTAAAGATTGAATAACGTTGAAAATCTTCTCTGAAGTCTCTCTGATATGAATCAGGTCTAAAGAACTGTCTCTTGGAATAGCACCCAAGTACTCCACATATTTCCCCTCTGCTGTTTGTAAAATGGTGTTTCTCAACCTTTTTATCCACCTCTGGGGTAGACCTGATTTCACAATGATGTGGAACAACGGATCTTCTTCAACATATTCATACAAGATTCTTAGGTAAGGGGTCAATTTCGGCGCCTTTGTTGCAAAAATCCCAGTTAAGCTACTTCTCAAGGATGACACGATTTGAATATAAGTGTTTGATAAATTTGTGATCCATGTCTTCTTGTCTATCTTTGGCCATGATTTTGGATGAGCTGCCTCATTGAATAGTCTGTAGAGGATACCAAACAGTTGCTCAGTTCTTTCAGGATCAAGTTCATTATCTGGAGATTTCAGAATAGTATGATGAGCGGCCTGGTAGAGAATCGTAGCCTGAGAAACTGAGTTGATTCTCCAATATTTGCAACATTCACTGATTATATAGTTAGCAAAATTGGAAATGATGGTCTGAGAGTGAAAATTTTCATGATTCAAAACTCTTGTGATTAAATCTATTGCTGCTTCTCTCGGATCATGGGGTACAAAACGTAAGGCTTTAGTAGGTGGAACAGCAGTAGCCTTCACGTTGGTCTTTACTCTATCAATCACATCCTGTAAACCCTTTTGTTCATCTTGTTTCCAATTTTCGTAATCTTGAGCTTTGTCAAATGACAGAGGAATTAGCCCAGCTCTGTCTTCGGCGAGGTTCTCTTTTAACAGTTCCAGATCGCCTAACAACGTTGTTTCATTGGATAGATCTTTCAGCCGTATCACATCTTGTTGCAGTTTGATATCGTCGATGGAGAAAAGCTCACCGATGAACTTAGCGGCTGATATCTCACTTAATCTGTATGAGGGGCTCAATTGTGTTGATTGAGGGCCATCTCCACTTGAACCAGACACTTGTAAGGAACTCCCCAAGGATGATGTTTTGCTACGTTTCAGACTCATTCTATACTCTTGAAGTCTTGATATTGAGTCTTCTGAATTTCTGCAGCTTCTAAGTATCCCCAGTAACAGTTTGATGAACACGTCTGATTCTTTGAATACATCGGTACTTGTCTCGTTGGCTTCTGTGTATAACTTGATCTCCTTGGTAGCTGAACTCATGAATAGCATGACCAGTTCTTCGACTTTCTCGATCTCAGGGCCAGGCTTCAATAAGCCGTTGTATAAATGCAAGAAACAACGTTTTGTCAAAGGATCAGTGATTTGTCTGTTCTTACCCATGGCAATCTCAACCATGATGTTCTTCAGCTTCGGTATCGTTTCCTTTGGCAGGACAACCGATTCAGAGGTGGCACCATTGGAGGCAAAGAACGAGTGGCGTTTAGAGTTCCTCTGACCTGGAGATGGTAATGCTGGCCTTGGTCTAGGAGTAGGACTGGGGCTTCTCTTAAACCTAGGTTCGTTCTTATACTCTAGCAAGACAACTTTCAAGGCAGCCTCATACGCCTCTGTGGTAGATGGCAGACCTCTCAGTGGGTCATTAGCTGTCTCTGTACTGATTGTGGTGCCAATGGAGATATCAGTAGCCACCGAGCTGTTGCTGGCGATTCTCGTGGTTACATTCCTTCGTGACACTTCATCACACTGGAGTCTATGTTTCACGGGGTCCTTTGACATTTCGAAGATAGAAAAAGGGAATAAGGACAGAAATGGTCTCTATAATACAACTTCAAGCTCTTGAGTGCCGCCAATCTCCTCCTTCTATATTTCTTTTGTTTTTCCAAACATTTGTCAATTCACCTATACATTTTCTTGATCTTGTTTACATAAACCCTGGTACGCGCACTACATCAACCAATATATATTCGATGGCCCGAGGTTTGGGTTGTTTCTCTGCATAACTGCTACGAAGGTTTTCGCATTTATAGCATTGTGAGACTAGCTGTATTATATAGTTCTAGCTAATTGGGTCAAGAATCATGGCCAGCTAGTTATTCTGACCAGTTTATTGGCAGTTCAAGCATCATCTTCACTGATATTAACTCTTCGTTTATGAGAGACTTCCACTTACTAGGTTTCATATCCAACGCTTTTGTGTAGCTTTGGCCGAAGTCTATCACTTTGAAACCACAGACTTGGCCATCAGTGTTCGTGTAAACCAAAACGTTTCTTAAAGCTGGATCATTGTGTAACACTGCACATTTGCCGTGCAAAACTTCGTAAATCTCAACAATTTTCATCTTTTCCTCTGGTGTCAAGGACTTCACCATCTCTTCAGTCAAACACTTCACCTCAGTAGCACCATTAGGCATCTTGTCGTTGAACAGAATGAATGCACTTGATCCTGGTGATGCCAAAGTAGCAAACTCACCATGAGTAACAGATGTATCATTAACAAAACCATAACTTATAATATTAAGAAACTTTTCTCTGCCAAACGTACTAGGATCATTTTCCAAACAGTCTTTAATTCTCTGGTAGATTTTGACTTCATCTTGGATTTCGTCAGCATATTTCTGAAATAGCCAGTTTTTCAGGGCTTCTTTTAGTTCATCTTGATCCTGTGGCACATGCAACTTCATTTGTTCTTCAAATTCATCAATTAAGGATTCATAAGAATCCTTGAGATCATCTAGTGTGGTTTCTTCAACGCATAAATGATACAACAACTCAGGCATCCTGATATCAGAGAACAATGGGGACTTCATTTTGATTGTGCTTTGAAGCTCCCAGTTGTGCTCTTTGCTCAACGCCATAAAGTCTGGATGGAACTTCCCGAATTTCCATGTGCAATCTGAGAAGACATATGGTCCGCTGTCTAAGGGGAAAGCCCTGATCGTTCTATCAAATAGTGGGAAGTCTTCTCTGAAAGCAACATTTGGTGCAAATATTGGGACGTTTGGGAAATAAACACTACCCCTTGATGCAGGAGGAGTGAGAAACGTGGTTTCAGTGGTTTCAGTGGTTTCAGAGGTAGCGGTCTGGGTGAAACAATGACCGGGTGGGTAGCTTCTGTCTGAACTTAGTTCACTAGCGCCTCCAAAACCTTCAACCATAGGATACTCATCTTCAGGGAATTTTGTAGTAGCACCATCTCTGTGATATCGCTGGGATTCTTCAACATAAGAATCGCTTGAAGGACCATCATCTATATAATCCGGGTCGTCAGAGTAGTTATCAGATTCTTC
>PPMH03000083.1:0-11306 GCA_003707945.3 Taiozyma bovis | reverse complement strand
AATGTATTTCTAGCAAATCTATTTTCCTGATCCATTGATTAGTATATAGGTAATTAGTTACAAAATGTAGTATATAGTTATGAATTTTCAGTATTATCAGCCAAGTGAAGCGGCGTCGTCAGCTGAAAAGTGTGTAAAGCCAATCTGTGGTCCCTGAATAGTACTGGAAAAATACTTGCTAAGCCATGTCTCTTCTCCCTTCTAAGATATAAGGTCACAGAGGGGTTTTATCTCTAGAACTTTTGATTTCAAAGGTTAAGCCTGAGAGTCACGTGATCCTGTCACAAAATCCTAAGTACTGCACGTGACGTGCTTTTTGGTACGCGAATATTACCAAATGCGGGTTTCCTGCAAGATTAGGCAGTGTTGTTGGTTTTGACAGGTTCTAAACAAAAAAATTGTGATCCACCCAAGACCAAAGATACCAAAGATACCAAAGATACTAGAGATACCAGAGATACCAAAGATACCAAAGATACGTCTCCAAGCTTAATGGAGTTCCAGAATGTTCAAGTGGCACCAGCCAACGACACAATCTTTGACGCGCCAGGAAAAAACGTTTCAATCAGTCAAGACAACAATGGCAATATCGTGGTGTTTGAAGACCAACAAGAAGTCGATCAAGAAGATGATCATAATCCAGTGTTTTTTCTTAACGACAGGAGTATTGATTGGTTAAGAGAGCGTGCTCAACACCATTACAACACCATGATAAGAGAGAAAGAAGATCATCCTCTCTATACCTTGCCAGTCTAAGCATTCATAAACAGAAAATCATGATTATCAATCTCATTAAAGATTGCCAACTTGGAGATAATATCAAAAGGCGGTCAACAAACTTTATTAAGGGTGTCAACAGACGCGAAGAACTGATCATTTACCTAAAAGAGACGATTCAACAATTATTAAGAACCCAAGAAGATCAATCCAGACAAATGGTTGAAATCCAAGCAGAACTATCCAGACGAATGATTGATATCCAAGAAGTAACCACTGAAACCAAAACACAGTAACTTATAAACAATAACAGGTCTAAATGTATTCTCTATATCAGTCGCTAGCAATTCTCCAAGTACCCTCCTTGTGTCTGTTATTTAATATGAGGATGTGTGAATTCTCACACTTACAGGCGGTGGAGGTGAAGCGTGTTGCCCAACTAGAATAGCTATGGATAGGACCAGAGGTGGAGACTTCTAATCTCTCTACATCAGAAAACTTCAGACCAAACTCCAAGTCAAAGAAAAAAGCCCTTGACAAATATTTCACTTTGCAAGATCCTCATCGCCAGTTGATATTGATCAGTATATTTCCGCGTAGTCAATTGCAAATGCACGTTCCTCCTGTGTCTGAAGATAAAAATTGCTTGTGACATTTGATGAGGGTTGTTTCTTGGATAATATCTGGCTAATCTTTGGAATGCTATTTGACAGACGTTGTTGTTCAAAGTGGTGATTGTTAGTCGAACCTTACTGTTGAGGACACAGATGATAGGACTAGAAAGGGAAGATCAGGAACCGAGTCTTTACCTTTATTATCCGCTACAACAAACCCTTGCAGCCGACGAGTAGTCAGTAAATTCTTTCTTGAAGTGTTGAAGAGTGAGAGTTGGGTTACGACTACCATTTATGCACTGTTCTATGTGTGGACCGTTAGCGTCATGATCCCATCAAAGCATCACATTTGAATACTAATAAATGGAGACAATGATGATGAACGCCAGCATTTCGAATGAACTCTTCATACACAGATGAGCCATGTGATTTCTACAGAAACTCGAAAGAAATTATTGATTCATCTTCACAAAAGAGGTGTTGGTATACCTAAGATTGATGAAGGCTTCTCAAGAAAAATCAAAGGACTCAGCTTAAGCCCTCATTGCTCCAAAGTTGTTTATCCAACAAAGACCTGTCTCCTGAAACTGTCTCTAAGAGAACCTTATCTCAGCTCAATGAACCAGATCGTGGTAACAAATTGAATCAACAGGGGGCTGTTGCATCCTTCTTCGGCACATTCAAGGAGTAAAAGTGGCAGAAGCTCATGAAAGAGCGCACTCTTGGGGCTTTCTTTTTGCCAACATTCCAAACTGGTTCTTCCAGTTGTCTGATATTGCGAAATTGATAATACCTGTTCACCGTCGTTGCTGGTGTTTTAACTGTGGTCTCATTTTTCAAGTCATAGAATGAAAATCATTAATACTAACCCTGTTCCACTTTGGCTTTACATAGACGTCAGCTACACTACAAAGAAAAGGTATACTGTTAGATATTTCTAAAACTCAGCCTCATTTGAATCTCAGGTTTAGTAAACCTTCTCTGTAAGTTATATTCTCTTTGAACTAACTAGTATTAACTCAATCATTTATATACCAAAACAGATTATTTCCTAATTTGGATTTTCGCGTTTTTTCGCGTTTTTTCGCAAAAAGACCAGGAATTGAATATGGGAAAATGGGCCAAAAATTGGGTCAACCCCTGAAACGCTCCTTTTGTGCTATAATCCACATCATTTGGCCCTTGTTTCGTGTACAATGAGTGACTACAAAGGCGACAAATACGCTGCCCTTTTTGAACGGTGAGTTTCCCCTTCCAATTGAGCTTTTTTTGTTTGGCAGGGAACGTTTCTGGGTAAATATACTGAAATGTGTCAACTAACAAAATGAAACAGTCTAGAAAAGGCCACCAGTGCCCTGGAAAAGATTGTCCAAAACAACTCCTCCTCTGCCAATGAGTCTCCTGTTGTGATCGCTGCCGATAGCGCTGCTCCTGTGGCTCCAATCCCTGCCAGCAGAGCCCTTTCTGACATGGACATTTCTGGTTCTCAAACCGATATCTCAGAAGATTCTCCATCTGTAAAGGGATTCAATGACTTCCTAGAATTATACGTAGACCCATTCGTGTCCCTGTCCAAGGAGACGAATGACTTGGTTGGTGAACAGGCTGCTAACTTGAGCAAGGCTTTCCAATTTCAAGGTAAATTCATCAAAATTGCTGGTGTATCTGCTAAACCAGACTTTAGTGATCCAAAGACTGCCCAAGTGCTGACCCCATTACAAGAGGACATCGCTAGAATCAACGATTTCAAAGATTCCAACAGAAGAGCTGATGTCTTCCCTCATTTAAATGCCATTGCTGAAGGTGCTGGCGTCTTGAGTTGGTTTCTAATTGACACTCCACTTTCATTCATTCAAGAGATCAAGGACTCTGCCACTTTCTGGACCAACAAAGTCTTGAAAGAGTTCAAAGAGAAAGATCAAAGAAATGTTGAATGGGTTAAGCAATATTTGGGTATCTTTGACGGTTTAAAATTGTACGTTAAACAATATCATACTACAGGTTTAACCTGGAAAACTGGTGGTGATGATTTCATTTCTAATTTCAGCAAGGTCTTGCGCTCTGGATCTGAATCAACCCCAGTTCCACACATTACTCCACCTGCTCCTTCTGCTGGTGGTCCTCCTCCTCCACCTCCGCCTCCACCACCTCCAGCTGATCTCTTTGCTGATGATGCTTCCTTTAGTAGTGCTCCACCTGCTGCAGGTATAAATGCAGTCTTTTCAGAACTAAACCAAGGTGAAGGTATCACAAGAGGTCTAAAAAAGGTTGAAAAATCACAAATGACACACAAGAACCCAGAACTACGTCAATCGTCTGTTGTTAGATCATCTTCTTCTAGTTCCACTTCTTCAAAGAAATCACCTCCAATTCCAAAGAAACCACAAAACTTATCACTAAAACCAAAACCTGAACCTGTGATCAAATTAGAAGACTCTAAATGGATTGTCAAGAATGTTGAAGGTAAACATGATATCATTTTAGATGGTGAAATTTCACAATCCGTGTTCATTGCTGATTCTAAGGATTCTACTATTCAAATCAAAGGTAAGATTAATGCTGTATCCATTAGTTCCACTACAAAGGTTGCTTTGGTTCTGGATGCTGCCATCTCTGGTGTCTCTGTGATCAATTCCAAGAAATTCGGTATCCAAATTGTTGAACAAGTGCCACAAATCTCCATTGACAAGAGTGACGAAGGTCAAATCTATTTATCAAAGAAATCTTTAACCACTGAGATATACACCACTTCCACAAGTTCTTTGAACGTGAACGTTCCAGATGACGAACTAGATGATTTCAAAGAAATCTCAATCCCAGAACAATTCAAATTCTCATTCAATGAAAAGGGTCAATTACAAAGTGAAGTTGTTGAACATGCAGGTTAAAAACTGAGTGCTCATATTGTTTACTTCCCCCTTTAAATAGGATCGTTAATAAAAATTATGTACAATCTTTCAATTATATATACAAGCCACCCTTTATTGCTTGGAAGTCTTAACTCTTCTAATGTACCACATGTAGGCTCTTTCATGGACGGTTTGATCAAATGGAGTGATGACCTCTGATTTACCAGGAGAGGCAACTGGGTCCCTCAAATAAACAGCATGACAAGTTTCGAATGAAATTTCAATATGAGAAGGTAGAATGGCAAAAGGAGCAATAAATGGTCTCACTTTCCATGGAGTAAAGAATGGCTTCTTAGGTTCTTGACGGCCAAACAGACCCTTTTGCCATGGTAAATCAACTTTAGCCTTATGTTCCTTCTCCAGCACGACAGATTTGTCTAACAATGGATGTAATTTCAAGTTTTCGGTCCATTCTGGATCATATGGGATCTCCTTGGAGTCAGCAGATAGTTTCTTAGCATCTGAAGCCTTTCTAAGATCTTCCCAGTGTATACTTTGAATAGCTGAAACTAATTGTTTTAGTTCAGAGTATGTTTTTTTTTCAGATTCACTTCTATCTATCTTGGAGTCTAAAGATATAGAGACCAATTTGGTGAGTTCAGCATCTTTCAAAGATTTTAGAGTTTCTGGATCAAATGATTTGATCGAGATGGCCTTTGTGTATAATTTCAAAGCCTTTTCAGAGGCAGCTTGTGATAATTTCATTTTTTCTTCAAATATGGAAAGACCTGGTTCTTCATTGGTTACACCGGCTAATAGCACGTATTTTAACACTTTTTCTCTAGTGAATTCCTTTTGTTCATTCAACATCTTGGATTCTAACTTATTATTGAATTCAATGACTCTCTTTTCAATGGCTTCTGTTTCATTTTCATTTAATGATTTGCCCAATTGACGTTTCTCTTGTTGTTGTTCCCACACTTTCTTTGGGTTTTCCTTAGCTCTTTTGACATAGTCATTCCATTTAGCAATTTGCACATTATCAACTTTGACAGCTTGTTTAATAGATGGTTTTGGAGCACCTAATGCCTGTAGGGCCTTTTCAGGGACAATATTGAAGACATCACCAGGCTGTAAGAAGAACCCGGGCTGGCGAATGTTGATACCATTGACACTCACGTAGCCATGTAGGATGAATTGACGGGCTTGTCTGATGGAAGAGGCAAACATGGCACGGAATAAAGCAAAGTCCAATCTTTTCTCTAATTCGGCATATGTTTGTAATGGCATTGGGGTAATGATGTCGGTTTCACCACGTAGGGAGGCATCCAAGTTGGCAACGGATTCTAGTTTGGAGGAGAATGTCGTTTGGAATCTCGATTCGGTCAAATATTCACCATGATAGGCTCTAGTTTCTGATTTAGCGGTCCATTTTTGCTGATATAAGTTTTGACCAGTGAAATTGATACGGCCTTTTTTGTACAGGTTGAACAGGTTGTACTTGTTCCAAGAGGCTCTGACCTTACCTCTGGACAGACTGTTCAGAAGCTGAGCTTTTCTAGGCATCGTATGTGTGATATCAAGTGATTTGATGTCAAGTTCACCGAGTTCTTTTGTTCTTTTGTTCTTTTGATGTCTTCGTTGTCTTCGATAATTTTTCACTTTGAATTTTTCAAGAAACATCCGGACACCACAGGTATATACCATATATTTGGGCCAAAGACCTTTTAACTATGGACAATGTTTTAATGTGTGTTTTTGAAGGAAGTTCATTAGTTTGAGATGAAAGAGTGGTCTCCAGAAGAGGATGTGCGGCTTTTCAGAGCCCTGTGTCAGTTCAAGCCTGTGGGCAAGGTCAAACACTTCCACATGATGTCCATTCTAAAGTCCATAAACATCGAGGACAAACCAGAGATCACTGCTGAAGATGCTTGGGGAAAGCTACGGGAACTATACGATCTGGAGGGTCTTGATGAATTGGAAGATGATAGTGATGAGAGTGAATACGAAGAGGAAGAGGAAGAGGATAAAGATGGGACTAGGAAGAAGACCAAGGATGAAGAAGACAAAGAAGTCGACCAGAAGATACCCAAACACACAGCACAGTTTGAGCTTCCTTGGGACCATTACGGTGACCTAATGTTGAGCAGGGCGAAGAACGAGGCCAGTAATAGTGTGAGTGCCAGTCCTGGGCCCGAGAATGTGGCTGAGGCCGATGCTGTTATTGATGACGGTAGTGATATAAGTGATATCCAGGATGGTGAAGAAGGTGAAGAAGAAAATGAAGACAACGACCAGGAGGAAGAAGAAGAAGATGAAGAGGAGGAAGAAGATGAGGAAGAGGAAGAAGATGAAGCAGATGAAGATGAAGAAGAAGAAGAAGAAGAGAAGACTCCAAGACCAAGAAGAGGAAGACCTCCAAAGAACGCTTCACCTAAGCCAAAGGCTACAGACACCATAGCAAGAAGAGGTCGCACAAGAAAAAGGCCTGAAGAAGAGGAGGAGCCAAAGACGCCCAAGAAACGAGGCAGGCCAGCAAAGAAGAAGCAAGACGATGCTCCAATCACAAGATCCAAGGCTGCTCCTCGAAGAAGCACAAGACGCAAGTGAAGAGAGAATAAGGATATTATTATTACATGTAACACTACAATCAACGACTCTAAGAGTAAAACTGTGTATGATTAGGCAATAGGAACAATAAGAACTGCTGCTGCTGCCTCCTAGTTGACCTTTAGCAACTCAACGTCAAAGATCAAAGTGGCGTTTGGAGGAATGATCCCTGGGAAGCCTCTTTCACCATAGGCTTTGTAACCTGGGATGGTGATGATGGCCTTCTCACCGACGGACAGCTGAGGAATAGCCTCATCCCAGCCCTTGATGACCTGGCCAACGCCGATCTGGGTCTGGAAAGGGGAGTTTCTGTCCCTGGAAGAATCAAACTTCTTACCATTCTCCAAAGTGCCCGTGTAGTGAATGGTGACAAAGTCACCAACTTTTGGGAAGGTTTGGCCGTCACCGGCAGCGACTCTTTCAATCTTGACGTCAGACATGTTTCTCAAAGTAGCGTGAATGAATCTGTGTGTGTTTCTAATGGAGACAGGAGCAATGAATTGTCTTTTGATGGCAAACATTTAAGTGAAATTTCAATTAATTTGATTTTGTTTTCAGAGAAAAAGGAGAAAATACAAGAAAAAAACAATAGGAAACTCTGCGGGTAACTGTGTTAACTACTGAGTGTTTCCGCTTTGGGAAGACATGTGTTATATATAAAACCTATCTTTCTTTATATTTCCAGTCTCAAGGGATCTCTGGACCCAAAAACACATCGTGGTCTCCCTGCAGAGTCCCTGTACAAGTGACAGTCCCACTCCTCGGACAGCAGCCCGCGCGTGTACTCGAATTGTTCCGTATACCCAAGCTCAAAGACAAAGGCATTGGCCTGGGAAGGAATCACCACATTATCAATCAAAGCCCTGTAGAACTCGAGATTGCCAATTAGCGCTAAAGACGGTTCATACATCCTTACAGACTTCTCCATCGTGGTGTAGTCCTCTGCAGGGATGTATGGTGGGTTGGAAGTGACCAGATCGTATTTGTATTTGGAATCAATTGGTGTAAAGACATTGTGATGATGGAAGTTGACATTAGAAACCCCATTGTGTCTCTTGTTCTCCTCTGCGAGCTCCAGGGCATCCCTGGATATATCAACTGCATCAATGGAGAGTCTTGGAATCTCTGCTCCCATTAACAACGGAATACATCCTGTTCCTGTGCAAACGTCCAATACTTTATTAACCTTTTGTTCTTGTAATTGATCAACCAATTTCAAGCACCATTCTTCAGTCTCCCAACGTGGGATCAACACTTTCTCCCGGCACTTGATATCCAGTGAACCAAACGGTTGTGTCCCCAAGATGTACTGTAATGGCATCAGTTGAGCTCTTTTTTCTATGGCCTCATTCCATTTCGATTTGGGCAATTCAGACTTGATCCATCGCAGTTCAAGTTCAGCTTGAGCTATTGACTTACAAGGTCTCAGAAGTTTGTAGATCTCTGGTGATATCCTTTTGGCCTGCAAGATGGTGGATGGGTGTATTCTCATCGTTTACTAGATCTCTCGATCTGGGTTTAAAATGAATTGTGTGTGCTTTTGACGTCTTTTACTTGTTTACTTGTTTACTACACCGAAAACAACCCAAAACAACCAACAACCCAAAACAACCCACAACCCAAACTATCACAACCCGTTATGAAAACCAATATGACAATCTACTCCAGCCCAAGATGCTCAGTGATGCGAACAGAGAGTGGCATCGTGAAGCAATACTACAAAAGAGCCTTCAAGCATGAAGCCCTGAGATCCCATGGAAAGCCCATTTACTTGTTCCAGAACGAGATCAGATCACTTCTCCTCATGAACCATTTCAACATTGTCAGGCTGTTCCAGGTCACAGAAAACGACTTCAGCGTGTCTCTCATATTAGAAGATGGTGGGGATCCTATTCAAAGTCTCTCCAACAAGTACAAACCGATCGTCACCCAACTGGTCAATGCCATTGAGTACTTACATTCCATCAATATCATTCACGGAGATATCAAGCAGAAAACATCCTCATCAAGGACAATGTTGTCAAGTTATGTGACTTTGGCTCCTCTAAGGAATGTGAACAAACGATAAAGATACCTCCAAAGGGGACCCCTGCCTTCATTCCACCAGAAGTATGTGTCTTTTCCACCAGAGATGACTCCATTACTTTATACGGTAAGAAGATAGATTCTTGGAGTTTGGGTGTTTCCTTATATCTATTATATCATGGGAAGCATCCTTTCAACATAGAGGGACACAACATCTTTGAGCTATAAAAGTCCATAGAAAATGAAGAAGTGGAGTTTCATGATGATTCGGAAATGGACCAGATTATTCAGCAATTGATGGTTAAAGATCCAATTACAAGAGCAATTGTTGACAATAGATTAATCACATGGGTATAAGTACATAGATCTATAACCTGTTTTTTTGGCTGGTCCAAATACCCCATGGAATCCAAAAACTTTTAATTGACTGGGTTAATACCTGAACCACCATTCAAGACATCAGTAATGTTTTCAACGACTCTTTGAGAGCTCAATCTGAAATTATCAGAGGTGAATGAACCAATGTGTGGTAAGATAGTGACATCGGATCTACCAATAAATCTCTTGTCAACTTTTGGTTCATGTTGAAACACATCAAGACCAACTGAATTAACAGTACCATCATTCAAGGCATCGAACAAAACATCTTCATCGATAGCAGAACCACGGCCAATATTAACAATTCTCACCCCCTTTTTGAAAAGTTTGATAGTGTCTTTGTTAATCAAGTTGATTGTTTCCTCGGTATGTGGAACAGCTAGCACCAATAAGTCAATATGTGGAATCAATTCTTGGAAAGTTTTGTAATAAGTAGCTTCGAATGAAAGACCAGCTTTCTGTTCATCTGTTAGTGGTGTACGTTTGGTGTAGCTGATCTTTAGACCAATTGCATTCAATCTGACGGCAATTTCTTTACCAATGGCACCTAGACCGACAATACCAGCAACTTTCCCTGCTGGGGAATGTAAATTTTTACCACCGATAGTGATCTCCTTAGTCCAGTTCTGCTTTACTTCAGTTGGCACTGGGTTACCTTTAGCATCGACTTCTGTTGAACCTAAAGCCTTTCTAGCTTCATTGATATCACCTTCAGCCTGTTTGAATGTACTTTCAAAATATGATGAGAATCTAAAAGTACCCAAGGTCAAGATCAAAGCAATATCAGCAACATCCTTAGAAGCAACCTCACCAGAATTTGTCAAGATGATACCTTTTTCTCTGAGTCTTTCCAAGTCAAAGCTATTGGCACCAACCCAAGGGAAACTGATAACTTTCAAGGATTTAGGCAAATGTTCAGTGAATTGGCTAAACCCACCAAACTTGAACGCAGCTGAGGATTCCCAAATGGCCTCGATGTCAGAGTACTTCTCACTCTTTAGCAAGGCAATGTAGTCCTCAGCAGACTCAACCTCTTCGACGTGGACATCAAAAGTCTGAGTGAACTCCTTGTAGTAATCGGTATGGTCAGGGAGGATAAGACTGCCTTTGACAAGAGGGATAAGAACTTTTTGTTTGGTCATTGCGATCTTTGTAAGGCCCAGGACTGATAGTTACTGAGAAACCAATTGAAACACTGAACTGTGGAACTGTGGAACCATCCAGCAAAGACAGGGGATTTCTAGCACACTTTATACTTTTCCACAACTATTTGATTTCTTGATCTGTGGCTCTTATCGGCTAAACAAGCGCTACAAAAGTATGCTTATGTAATCAGTATAAATTGAATAGTTAACAAGTCAATACGCAATCTTTGAATCCACAATTGTACAGGTTTCAACTCGTTTAATGCCCCGGATTCCCGGCTTCCCGGCTTTCGTACTAACAAGTATCTTAAACAGAACAATTCTCTTCAAATTCGGCACTTTAACTTTACACCGCTTACTTTAAACATTACATACCATAAAAATTGACAGAGACTCGGAGGATATGAGAAAAAAAAAATCAAGCATACAAGTACTTGATGCTCAAGCTCAAAGAATTACAATGGCAAAATAGCACGCTTGAGCGCTTTTTTTTTTTTCGATAGATCAGTTTGTATTTAAAGTTTGTGTTATATAGTTGTACTTAATAGTTTGTTTTGTATGTTTAGCTCATTGTGTTTATATCATGCTGTTGTGTCTGTTACAGTGCTGCCGTGTTTTGGAATCCTTTTTCTAGGGATGTGAGCTCACTTTGTAACACCGTATGGGTGTTGGCTCTTCCTCAAGAAACTATCATCTTAGACCTTCAGTACTGTTCCTGACTTCGGAATCTATGACCGATTCAACTGCCGTCACCTTCTCTTCCGTAACCATACTGTCTTTCACAGATCTTTTTCTTATATCTGCAATCATTCTCTAATTCGGTGTTTGTGATCTCAATATTGTTCCTTGAGGTGTTTTTGATGTTCACTACCGTGTCAATCCACAGTGACATCGCTCGCAGCTGCGGTATATATGCAGTGTGCTCCGTTGGTGTAGTCAATTGAGTCAGTGTGAAAGGTTTTGGTTGG
>PPMH03000082.1:0-11502 GCA_003707945.3 Taiozyma bovis | reverse complement strand
TAAAATTTTCGCCTCACTGGAAAAAAATATAATAAAAAAAAGATTGAACAGGATCTCGGCCATCGATGGCTCATCTACTAACAAACACAGAAACCACTCTTTCCTGAACATGGTGAAGATCAAATCCACTAAGAAGGGCGGCCTGCCCTTGTCACAATCTCTGGACACAAAGCTGACAAACCTGATATACAGATATCTAGACGAGCGGACTGCCGAGAACAAGAAGAACAATCCAGAAGAGGATGATGAGATTGCCCACATCGCCTTGGCTAGGGACCTGAGTGTGAGCGAGGCCCTGGTGTATTTGCAACAGAAGGACCTATCCCTTCAGCGTGTGAAGAAGATCATACTTGAAAAGACCTTGGAAAGAGTGCTCAGAGATATTAGATTGGAAGAACAAGAAGAGATTAAAGGTTTTACTGGTGGTGATGAAATGATTGATTCTGAGGAAGGTCGTGATGACTTGATCGAAGTTAAAGATTTGAATCACTTGAACAAGAGTGTTGTTAATCTATGGAATATTAAGAAAGAAGACGAGAGTGAGGCTACTGAAAAGGAAACGGATAAAGAAACCGAAAAGGGAACTGAGAAGGAAGAGACTGTTGAGGAACAAGAGAAATCCGAAAAGAAGTCGAAAAAGAGATCTAAAGCATCTTCGAAGTCTTCTAAGAGACAGAAAGGTTAGTATCATAACTCTCTAGCTCTGATCACTTACAGAAATTACTAACAAACAACCAGTAGAAAAGGATAGAGCGCCTCCAACTTCAACATTGGCAGAACTAGGCGGTATGGACAACGTGATTAATGAACTTATGGAGCTTGTTGGTCTACCCATTTCTCATCCAGAAATCTACAAATCCACCGGTGTTGAACCACCAAGAGGTGTGCTACTACATGGTCCACCAGGTTGTGGTAAGACCACCATTGCTAATGCCCTAGCTGGTCATTTACAAGTCCCATTCATCAATGTTTCGGCGCCATCTGTTGTCAGTGGTATGTCTGGTGAATCTGAAAAGAAGATCCGTGAATTATTCGATGAAGCAAAGACTTTAGCGCCATGTATTATATTCTTTGATGAAATTGATGCCATTACACCAAAGAGAGAAGGTGCTCAGAGAGAAATGGAAAGAAGGATTGTTGCACAGATGTTGACTTCAATCGATGAACTAAGTCTTGATAGAACTGGTGGTAACCCAGTAATTGTTATTGGTGCTACTAATCGACCGGATTCATTAGACCCAGCTTTGAGAAGAGCTGGTAGATTTGATAGAGAGATTTGCTTGAATGTGCCAAATGAAGAATCAAGATTACATATCCTACAAAAGATGAGCCAGGGTTTGAAAATTGATGGTGAGTTAGACTTCAGAGTGTTGGCTAAGGCTACTCCAGGTTACGTTGGTGCAGATTTGAAAGCTCTAACAACCGCTGCTGGTATTTGTGCCATTAAACGTATCTTTTCTCATTTGGCAAGTGAAGAAATAAATCCAAACTTGGCCTCATTATCGACAATCCAAAAGTTCTTATTACAGCATCCAGCTCCATTAACCTCAGAACAACTGGCTCCACTGGCTATCACATACGATGATTTCTTGACAGCTTTACCAACCATTCAACCGACGGCCAAGAGAGAAGGTTTCGCAACAGTGCCAGATGTCACATGGGAGAATGTTGGTGCTCTTGATCGTATCAGAGTTGAACTGAACATGGCGATTGTCCAACCTATCAGAAATCCGACAATTTACGAAAAAGTCGGTATCCATGCTCCAGCAGGTGTGCTAATGTGGGGTCCTCCAGGTTGCGGTAAGACTTTACTAGCCAAGGCCGTTGCCAATGAATCTCGTGCCAATTTCATCAGCATTAAGGGTCCTGAATTGTTGAACAAATACGTTGGTGAGTCTGAAAGAGCTATTAGACAAGTCTTCACTAGAGCGCGTGCATCTGTTCCATGTGTTATCTTTTTTGATGAATTGGATGCTCTGGTTCCGAGAAGAGATACATCGTTGTCTGAGTCTTCTTCGCGTGTTGTCAACACTTTGTTGACGGAATTGGATGGTTTGAATGACCGAAAGGGTATCTTTGTCATTGGTGCCACCAACAGGCCAGATATGATTGATCCAGCCATGTTGAGACCTGGCAGATTGGATAAGACTCTTTTCATTGAACTACCAACTGCTTCAGAAAGACTAGACATCTTACACACTGTTATCAAGATTAACAAGACCCCTGTTGCCGGTAACGTTGACATGAACTCCATCGCTCATGATGAAAGATGTCGTAACTTCTCTGGTGCTGATCTGTCCTCATTGATTAGAGAGGCTGGTGTTATTGCCTTGAAGCGTAAGTTTTTCAACTTGGAAGATGAGATGGTTGATGATGATATTGAAGTTACAATGGATGATTTTGAAAAGGCATTGAATAGTGTTAAACCTTCAGTTAATGATAGAGATAGAGCTAAGTATGATCGACTGAACAAGAAGATGGGTTGGTCTTTGGCTGCTGAAGAGACTAAAGAGGAGGCCAGTTAGAGAGCACACAAAACTGTTATCATCAACGTTAATGCATTAATATTAGACTATCTATCGTAGCTGGCCTCTTCTTTGAACGTTTCTTCTGCTTTTCCAAGCTTTATCGAAATTAGAATTCTTTTCAAAAGTGATATAGGGAATTTGGTTCCCAAATTTCTTGGTGATTTCCTTTGGTGCCAATTCCCAGATCGGAGTCTCTGTTTTACCTCTCAAAATCACAAACTCTTCATTTACCCCTTTAGTTAACTTTTCAAACGGTGGTATGTATAGGTTGATTATCTTAGCAGTGGTATCGATGGAGTGGATCAATGCTAAGGCCTTGAAATCCATACCAACATCATTAAACTCTTTGGAGTTGATTAATGGTATGTCTTTCCCCTTCTTCATCTTTTCTAGTCTTGAAGTACTGATTGTATGCAATCCGACGATAGTACCTTCCAATGAATTCTTCAAATCAGCAGGGTTTAAACCTCTGATACTCAAAATGCTAATACCTTTGATCCCATTATCACCATAACTGACTTGTAAAGGGGTTTCATTGACTAAAGGACTGAAGTTGAAGTTGAAATCCGCAAGTTTATGGAAATAGCCCAAAGTTTTCAGAACACGTAATTGTGAAGAAGAATGCTTTGCAACACTGTGGAAACGACCAAGCAACGGTATTAGTTCACTGCCGTTAGTATCCAACTCTTCCAATTCGATGTTACCAGAGTTCAAATAGATCAAGTGGGTAGGTTTAATCTTTTCCACCAAGTTCTTGGTCAAGTTAACACCATAACCTTTGATCCAACCAGGTGTGTTGATTATCAGACTTTCATTCTTCATGAGACCATCATTGTTATAGGCCCGTATTAGCTGGTTGATCAGTAAGTTGTAACGGATAGGTTGGTCTTTCGGAGATGTGAAACCGATGTAGTGATTGATGGCCGACAAAGGGGATGTCAGCGATAAATGATTCCCAAAGTGGAATTTCAAGAATTTTGATAATGAGATAGAATCGGGTTTTGAGAATTCAGCTTGACCAGGATCTAAATCCATGACATTCACAGGGACTTCTGTTTCTTGTAGAAAGTTTTGAAGAAGGAGCCTTAGTAACGTAGACTTACCTGAATTTTTACCACCAATGATCAAAATTCTCAGCGCAATCTGATTTTGATACATTCGTGTCAACTTATCAATTGCGACTTCCCAGTCTTTGTACTTGATGACACTAATTCCATTATCAGGCTTTAGCACTGGGCAAAAGGTGTATTCCAAGAAAGGTTGTTCAATCTCATCGACATCGTGGTTATCATTCCAAAATACATTCTTAAACAGTGAGCACAACTTACCTATCTTTCCCAGTCCCGTATCAAGGTTGGTAAGTTTCACAACTGTCTTGTAATCACTATGGAACAAATGTTCATTTTCTTCATTGCGTGAATCTCTAACTCTAGAAGTATCAATAACCTGGGCTGCCTGTATTAATGGTACAGCACCGCTGGAAGGGTTCAAAAACTCCAATTGCCCCACAGAAGAATGGTATATCACATTGTTGATCATCACAGCACCCCTTTGTATCTCCAGTGTGAATACACCTCTCAATATCAGATTTTCGAAATGCTTTAAGCCAAATATCACATAGGAATCGCCATATATCACATTGTCATCGTTGGGCTCGAAATTTGAGCACACATAGTTGGATTCATATGGTGGTAGGAATGGTGTCGTCTCCATTGATTGTTTGGGGGTATCTGACACAAGAGCCTCTTGTTCTGAGTCTTGTTCTGAATCTGAAGTGTTGGCTTCATATAAGGGTATGTCCTCCTGTAGAGCTGCAAAAGCTGCAATTAGTTAGTAAAATGTGTTCTCCATAAGAACTTGATTACAATCATACTCACCACTCTTACTCATCCTCACCAATACTTCACTGTTTTACGTCAAAACACAGAGCTCATCTCTTATAAAATCAAAAATTTTATTGAATTCTTACATGTGACTCTGGCGTGACTTTCACGTGACTTTCATTAAATCACGTGCAAGTTGACCAATCAAATCGCGGAAAAATCCCTTCGAACAAAAAAAAAACAAAAATGGCCAGAGAAAATGAAAACCTAACTACACAAGAGCCATATTACTATTTACCATTGTTCTTCAAAAACCAAACAGAAAATGTCTGACCTACCAGAATTGAAAACCGTTGGCTTCGATGCCCGTTTCCCAAACCAAAATCAAACCAAACACTGCTGGCAATCATACGTTGATTACCACAAATGTATCAACGCTAAAGGTGAAGAATTCGAACCATGTAAAGTCTTCTTTAAGACCTACTCTGCTTTATGTCCTGTTGACTGGATTGAAAAATGGGATGCTCAAAGAGAAGTTGGTAAGTTTGCTGGTGACTTGAAGAACTAGAGATATTTCAGAGCACGTCCGTTGGGTTTTTATTGTTACAGTTTAATTTAGGAGCATGGTGTTATGAATGAATTGTTATATTCTTAAATTGTTAAAGACATATTTATTACAAAAGCATATTACAGATACCTGAAGTTGTAGTTGTGTTTGTTTCAATATTGGCTAATTGTGTGTTTTTTACAGGGTTGTACTTTGAATTGGAGAAGTGATTGGATTGGGTTGCTAATGTTGATTTATGTCTAGGATCTTAATGAACTTCAATTGGGTCTGAGACTATTTCATCAAATCTACATGCCCCAAAGGTTGAACGAAACATCTGCAATGTTCAATGATATATATTCACTTATTACATGAAATCCTCTTCAGGATCATACATCCTTCTTTGATTGTTGTTCTTTTCCTTTTCATCATCGTCCCACAGGTCATCATACATGGTTTCTTTTCTCTTCTTTTCCTCTGCGATCCTTTTCTTCTCTTCCTCAGCAGCAAGTCTTTCGTCCCTCTGTTTCTGTAATGTTTGATGAGCTGCGTCTTTATCTCTAGCATTTCTCGCTATCACCAAATGTTCACGACCCACGATCTCTTCCCTGGTCTTCTTAAGTCTGTTGATGATAGCATTATCTCGAAACTGGATGTGAATTTTCTTGACCTTCTTATCGTTCTTGAATGAAACTTGACCATCGGCCATTCCTTTAGTCTTCTTTAAGTTGCTCCATGGTGTATAGATGATAGTGACATTATCCTTCTTGTTTCCCTGGATGGAGTTTGCTTTCGTCAGCTGAGCGCAGTCTGTTAGAATACCTTCTGGAATCTCGTCCCATTTCTCACCTGGCAGAAGTCTTAGATAAACGTGAGCAGATGATAAGTTGTCAGCGTGAAACCAGACGTCTTCTTCAAAACCTAACTTTATAAGATCTTCATTCTCGTATTTGTCTTTACCCATGTAGACAAATCTTGGGCAGCCCTCATAGGAGCCGTTTGAACCTGTTGATTGGAAATAGTACACCATTGTTGCAGCAAAATGAAGTTCTGGGGTTGAATTACCTTGATGAATCTTTGATGAATCTTTGATGAGTCTCAAAATTTATTTTTTTCTAAATAGGTCACAAAATCTCTAGGGTCAAGATCGTATGAGGGTGCTACTAGGTCTAGTCCCAGGTGATGTAGTCTCAACGGTTAACTGTAAAGTTTTAAAAAAGAAAACACTTTTGAGTCTCATGATCAGGGCTGCCTTTGCACACAACGTTTGGATTCAGTCTTCGATCGGGGCCTAAACTATCTTTTGAAATTTTCAAACGACACCCACATATACACAAACACGACTAAAGAACCACCATTCGCCCTCCCAAACATCCCAATGCCAGTGACCTATGAGATGGACCCGTATGAGGTCCTCCAGGTGAAGCAAGATGCCAATATGGAAGAGATCAAGAAATCGTACAGAAAACTGTGCCTGAAACACCATCCTGATAAACTGACAAGTGCAACCATGGAAGAACAACAAGAATCACGTACACAGTTCGAAAAGATCCAGTTTGCTCATTCAATCCTGTCTGATGAGAAGAAGCGTAATCGATTTGACAAGACTGGGTCTCTAGAGGAGATTGAAGGTGACTTTGACTGGCTTGAATACTTTTCACAAGTGAAGGTGGAGATCAATGAAGAGGCGATTACTAAGGACAAAAAGGTTTACCAGGGTAGTGAAGATGAGGAGGAGGATATCATCGAGTCTTGGATTGGGACCAAAGGTGACTTTTTGAGTTTGTTTGAAGCTATCCCACATCTAGAGCCTACAAATGCCGAAGAGAAGAGGATATTTGATAAGGTACAACAGCTGATCAAGGATAGAGTGATAGAAGCTAGTCTCGATTGGGAAACCTATAAGAAGGATAGAGTGAAACTGTTCAATAAATACAGGAAGTCGTTGAAGTCGGAAGAGAAGGAAGCTGAAAAATTGAAGAAGGAACTGAGCAAGAAGCATAAATTAGAGAACTTCGAAACAGAAGAAGATCTAAAGCAATTGATTCAGAAGAAGAACAAGAGCTCACTGGACGATCTTATCGGGAGACTGGAGTGCAAGTACACCAAGAAGAAGTCCAAGGGCAAGAAGAAGACTTCAGCTGCGCCTGAATTAGACGATGCTGAGTTTGAAAAGCTACAAAAGAAGTTATTCAAGAAATGAACTTCTAATGTCACCATTAATCTGCGTTTCTGTAGTCAATTGAGTCCAGTACCACCAGTACAAGTACAAGTACAAGTACAAGTAGCCTATTGTTACCCAATACAGCCCACACTGTGAAAAGTATAAATACTCAAAGTTTTCCTCCACATTTCAAACAACTCATTTCCAAATTCTCGGACAAATGCGAGTTTTCCAATCTTTAAGCCCAATACTTAAACAGCGAAATTTCCCAACTTTAAGAAATCCCTTCCAATTAGCACGTCACTTCCATTATACGCCCAAAATGTCTGACGAGAACTTGCTACTGATCCCAGGTCCAATCTTAGTCTCTGAAAAGGTCAGAGAAGCCCAATCCATCCAATCCCTGGCCCACACTTCACCAGAGTTCATCAACATCTTCCAACCCGCCTTGCAGAACCTGAGAAAGCTGTTCAAGTCCACCAATGCTAAGGACCAAGGCCTGGTCATCTCCGGCTCAGGGACCCTTGGCTGGGACATTGCTGCCTCCAACATTGTCTACCCGGGAGAGAAAGTACTGCTGTTATCTACTGGTTTCTTCTCAGATTCATTCGCCGAATGCTTGAAAGTCTATGGTGCAGATGTCACCGTGATCACCGCTCCAGTTGGCGACGTTGTCCCAGGCAATGAGATCGAGGCTGCTCTGAAGAAGGAGAAGTATGCTGCCATCGCGGTCACCCATGTTGACACCTCCACGGCCGTTGTGCAGGACATTGCTTCTATCTCATCCATTGTCAAAGCCACATCCCCAGAAACTTTGATCCTGGTCGATGGGGTTTGCTCAGTTGGTGTCGAAGATATCGAGTTCTCCAAATGGGGTCTTGACTACGTCCTCAGTGCCTCCCAAAAGGCCATTGGTGTCCCATCTGGTCTGTTTGTCGGTTTCATCTCTGAAAGGGCCATTCAAAAGGCCCTAAACAGGGAAGTCACCTCCACGTTCTTTGCTTCGTTGAAGAAATGGTTACCAATCTTACAAAACTACGAAGCTGGTAAACCATCATATTTCGCCACTCCAGCCATCCAATCGGTCAACGCCTTGAAGGCCTCATTAGAAGAAATTTTAGCTGATGGTCTAGATGAAAGATTCGCTAAACATCACCAAACCTCTTCGGAGTTCAAATCCAGATTACAGAATGAATTAGGTTTGAAGTTGGTTTCTGTTAACGAAAAAGTTTCAGCCAATGGTCTATCTGCAGTCTACTTCCCAGAAGGTATCTCAGGCCCAGAATTCCTTGGTAAAGTTTACAAGAAAGGTATTGTCATTGCTGGTGGTATCCACAAGGCCATTGCTCCAAAATACTTCAGAGTTGGTCACATGGGTATTTCTGCTGTTGGTGGTCTAGGTCACACCGACAGAGCTTTCCAAGTCATCAAGGAAAGTTTGGAAGAACTAGGTTACAAGAAGTAAAGTTCCTCGTCCTTTAAAGAATCTGTATAGGTTTTAATTTTGACAATTTATTCTACAACTTCCTTTCAAGGGATTAATATGTTTATATTAGTCATGGAATTCCAGTTTGTAGCGTTTAGTGGTATCGTGCTTTCTGATTACTAATTTCCCTTCAACATTGACGGTATCAATAACTATTTGGTACAAAGTGATACATCTCTCTAGTCCGACTTGATCTTTCCCTGAAAGACGACAAATAGCATTAGGAGTACCTTCTAAGTCGCTTAATCTCTCAAAGAATGAATCATAAGAAGCATCAGTACCTTTTGAGGTCTCCTTAATACGGTCCAGCCTTGTTTTAGTGTTCAAGATCTTGGTCTTTGGAGGGAACTTCCGAGCTAACTGTGGATCAATCAAATGGTTTGTATGAGTAACAACGCCATCTTCAGGCAAAATGATACCAATACCGTCAGTAGTGACCTCCAAGCTATAATATTGCTGCTTATCACCCACTAAAATATTGGCAGCGCTGGCGATTCCATTCTTCTTCACTTCCTGAATCAAGTCTTTAACAGTTGGTTGCTCCAAAGCCTTTCTAATTGCAAAATGGACAGGAAGTTTATCATATCTCACAACATTGGAACTGATGGCATTCAACATCAATGCCACGCCGTTGGAATTAAACCCGTACTTCCCAATGATCCCAGCTTCTGCAAAGATGATCAACTTTGGCTTATCCTTCTGATGAATCTCCAACAAGATCGTGATATCGTCAACTTCAGGCAACCAATCCCAATTCTGGCCAACCAATACATCACCTTCAGTGGTTCTCTGTGCAATCGACGTACAACCGTCACTGATGTCCACCAAAGTGATCTCTGACCTGGTGTTCAAGGCCAATATGTCCAACAGCTGAAAGCCAGAACCATCAGCAATTCCTCTCAGCTCGTCTAGGATATCCTTATTCTCTTTTAACAGTGGCAGGTACTTTCTGGCTCTCTTTTTGGCGACATCCCAACTGACGTTCTTGGTCTCCAAGTACAGATCCCCATAGATCTCAATGGCCCTATTGATTTGTAGTTTGGCAACAGAGCCATGTTGGAACCCGATCTCATAAGGCGTATCACCCTTGATGATGGCATATGGAATGTGCGTATCAAAGAAATTTGAAGCAGTCATTGTGGTAGCTGGCCCATTCTTCGCTATTCAGGGGAAGAAGAATCTTCAAAAACTGTGGTGTTCTATCTAGAATCGATTATCATTACAGCTGTGTTTCCCCGATTGGGTAAGGCGCGAAACTTTGTAATATGTCATTATATGTCATTGTCCAAGGGCACTTATGTCCAATTCACAATATGATCCCCCACCTTATTTAGAGTATCATCCTACAGATACTCTGTTACAACCAGTTAATCACTTCTTCAAAGCCTCGTCAATGAGTCTTAACAGAACCAAAGTCTTCTCCTCTTCAAGTTTGGGACCAACAACTTGTAGACCAACTGGCACTCCATCACTCTCTTTTGGATCAAATCTATTCCAAACTTCTCTTTCAGTATCATTTCTCGGCAGGGTCTCCTCAAAGTCTTCGGTAGTGGCCCTTGTGACTGGGAACGTCACTGCAGGGAAGTCAAGAACATTAGCCAATGGTGAGTAAGTAATGTCAAGAAACTTATCTTTAGCAACACCGCAAAAGGCGGAAACTGGCATTATTAAACCATCAATACCGATTGAGTTCCAACGGTCCCAGAATCTGTTCACTATTCTAGTTCTTTCATCATGTAATTCCCATAATTTGGAAACCCGTAAATCAGTGGTAGTATCAGCACCAGTGTATTCATGCAAGATGTTCAAACCATTAGAATCCATAAAGACATCGGCATATCTTGCTACTGGAGCCAGTTCAAAACCTGTCCACTCCACGACCTCATAGCCTTCTGCCTCCAACTTTGATCTCAATTCTACCAAGGCTCTCCTAACAGGAGGTGTAGGAGCAATGATCCCATCATCAAAAAAGATTCCAAACTTTGGCTTTTTGTCAAATTTCACATTCTCTTTCCATTCTAATGGGACAACTCTTGTGTCCTTTTCCCATGGTTTGCTGTTCACAAGTGTCTTCAAGTATAACTCTAGCGCATCAATATCATTGGCAATTGGCCCATTTGTCCCACGAAGTGATTCCAGCCCTTTCACAACGACCTTAGAGTTGTAATGAGGTACTCTTCCGCTGCTTGGTTTAAACCCATATACCCCCTGGAATGAACATGGTTGACGAATTGACCCACCAAGATCTGAACCGACACCTAATGCAGAGCCACGAATAGCAACAAGGGAAGCTTCACCACCCGTTGAGCCACCAGCATTGAAATTCGTGTGGTAAGGGTTTGTAGTCTCCCCAAATACAGGGTTATGGGTCACGGTGTTGAAGGCAGCAAGTGGGACATTCGTCTTGACGTAGAAGACGGCACCAGCATCATACAAGATCTGAACGTTTGGGGATGTTTGCGTCAATGGTTCTGAATTAATGAGTTTCTCCACTCCCAATGTAGTTCTGACACCTTCCAGGTCAAACTCATCCTTCAATGACACAGGAAGGCCATGCAATGGTCCAACAACCTCACCCTGCTTTTCCAGGTATTCATCAAGTTCCTTGGCCCTCTCGATACCCTTATCCAAGAAGATCTCAGTCAATGGGTTTGTAATTTGCTGTGCCACCAAAGCCCTATGCGCAAATGCCATCAGAACCTGTAGTGATGTCCATTTGGAGTTGTGAATGTACCAAAGTAGCTGAGTTGTCTGGGTTGTTGTGATTTCGATTTCCTCAGCAGAAAGGTGATCTTCAAGGAAGGAGTGAATGTTTGTACCAGTGGGTCTCGACCTCAAAAGCCATTCGTGTGGAATCTTTCGGAATTGCGTATCTCTATAGGATGACATTATGGCCTTTTTCAGCCAACGTTGTTGTGAAAGACTTTAAAAAGTTGTGACACTTTTTGGTTCTC
>PPMH03000081.1:0-11975 GCA_003707945.3 Taiozyma bovis | reverse complement strand
CCCCACATATCCCATTACTATTCTTTGTAACTGAAGATAAAAACCCACCATCCCAAATACTGATACGGCCTGGCCTACCCTCCTCCACCCAGAGTTTTTAACCCAACAATCAACTTCATCCACCATTTCACCATTATAACAACACCAACACACACACGCACTCATGAAGAGAGCCATGGGGAAACTACTCCCTACGCGGTCGCAGGTAAATTCATCTGCGTCCTCCTTTAAGAAATCGTTGAAGTTTGATAACATCAACTTGGTGGAAGATTTCTACATTGAACTGACAGATCCTCACAAATCATGGGCCCCTGGTGAGATCATCACCGGTACCGCTACCTTATCCTTAAAGAAGAATATCACAAACATCAACATTACTCTTACACTCCTAGGATATATCAAGATTAAACCTACGGGGAACCCAACTGGTTCAGTTAGATGTAAACCTGTGATATTATTCAAACACACTGCAATCATTTATGGCCATGATCCAAATGAACTACCTGCTCAAGATGAGAATGAAGACCCAATCATTGGACTAAGTAAAGGTGAACATAGATTCCCCTTCTCCATGAAACTTCCAAAAAAGAACATTTATACCTCCATCAGTTTTGAAAGAGGTTCTATTTCATACACATTAAGAGCATCCATCAATCATAATATTGGATCCTCTCCTACATCGTCATTGAACTCCTCTCCTGCATCGAACATGTCCAACTCATCCACTGGTCTTATCTTGAACTCAAAAAATAGTATCCATCATTGTGAAAAGAATCTGCAGATCGTTGTGCCCATCAACGTTGCCAAGATACCCAAACCTCAAACCAAGACTGCATCTTTAAGAATATCCGATAAGAAACTTCGAAAGACCCTTTCATCCACATCAACAATAAACTCCAACATTACACAGTCAACACATCTGAGCGAGAATAGTACTGAATCCAATGAAGACAAGAATGGCGCTCCAAGCCCAGTAAAACTGTTTGTTGACTTGCCACAATCAGGCTACTTAAGGGGTGAACTCATCACTCTAAAGATTAAATTACAACATTTCAAAGCTATCCAATCATCCAATGGGATCATTGTCTCACTGATCAGGGTTTGTCGTTTAGATGGAGGGCCTGAATCCTCAATCCAATCTTTCAGAAAGGATCTTTCTCAAGTCATCGCCCCATTATACATTGATCCAGAGACTTTAACATCAGAGATGAGCACTTCATTAAGGGTTCCTGCAGATGCATTCCCCACTATCATTGGTTCTGAGGTTGTGTCATTCCAGTACTATATCGAAGTATTGGCCAACGTATCCAACAGAAATATCATTGCAAATGGTCCAACTCAAAACAATTCCAAATCCAGTCTGAAATTCACAAACTCCATTGTCTTTGATATTGATTCAAGTTATGATCGTGAAGTGATGGCCAAGTCTGACAATGGGATGATCAACGTTGACAAATTGAAAAGGGCAAAGAACTTGTTGGGTCTAAACACAGAGATAGTCATTGGTACAGAACGTAGATTTAAGAAGAAGGAGAATATCGGGAAGAAAACCATTGTTCAGAATGCTAAGCAACAACAACAGCAACAGAATGGGGATGGTTCAATCTATATTAGTGAATCTGCTTCTTCAATCCTTGAGGCAATTAGTCAAACATCAATCAGTCCCCTAAGTATCAACAATGGAACTAATGGATCCAATACCATTGTGGTTAATAACAGAAACGTCTCCACCGGGGAAGAAATTCAGATCCCACTGACACCAAATGGTCTTTCTGAAAAAGATATCCTAAGAATGAAAGAAGAGGCATTATTACCTTCCGAACCTAATTTTGATGAATCAGTTGGACCTGCTCCTAGTTATGAAACCACTTATGATGAGATTGAAGAATTTACAGCTCCACCTCTGGAACAAGAATCAGAATCAGAATCAAATTATACCCATCAACCAAGTCGTGTTTCTCCAGTATACCCAATGGATGATAAAGACGAGTTGACAAGAAGAAGATTGCAAGACCTAGAGAGTGAACCACCTGAATTTGATTATGTTCCTGAATACAATTCTGCTGGTCAGAGTGTTGTCAATGGTGTTAATCATGTTCGTTCTCAACAGGAATCAATCACAACTTTGAGTGAAACGCAGACGAGATCTTCAGAATTGGAAACTTTAAGGGGGACTTAGATGTTCCCAGGTAACTAATAAAGATTGTATGAATACGAAAAAAAAAGATACTTTCTTCTGTAGAATCAACTTCTGGAATTAAAAATTAGTGTATACTCATACAATTGTCATTAGATTAGCCGTTTAAATTCTATACCTGGTCCATTTAAAGAGTGATTCTCCCGGATTAATTAATTCTCGATGATTATCATATTCCCAAACCATCCCATTACCTTCACCCATTGTCATTAATACCCAGAGATACAATCTTATATCACCCACTTGTAATTTTCTCGATTGTTTCTGCTGGATCTGGTGTAACTCTTCTTTAGGATTGCTGAACACCATCTTTATCTTTTTACCCTTCTTGTGTTCATAGTGTGCTATGGTGTCATTAATGCTCACTCTGTCTGAATAGATTCTCATATGATCAGGTAAGGCTTGGAAATCATGGAACGTGGCAATAGCACTGACCGCCTTCCCAATGTCGGATTGGAACGTTGGGTTTATCAATAGGTTTTCATTACCAGGAATTTCAATAGTATTTGTCTTTTGGTCAAAGTTTAACTGTGGGAATGGTCTCGAGTAGAAATTCTGGTTATGATTGTTAATGAACAGTGAAGTATAGATATCAATGGTCTTTATGCCTCCCATTCTAGCCATCTCTGAATGGTCAGATTTGATTGACAGAAACCCGGGAAAGCGGCGCTGTGCGGCTTGTAAGTCCAGTCCAAATTGTGATGGGATATAAAGCTTCACCTTGTTGGTGATAACAGCATGAAGAATGTCTTGTAATGGGGAATGAGGTACGTTGCCCAAATTGATCACGACATCGACACCCTCAAAGGCCTCTTCAAACGTGGTGTGTTGCAAGTTGTAATATTCAACCTTCCTCGATTCAATAGGTCTCCTCGTCGACGAAGTCACCAGTCTTATGGGTGTTTCGATCTTGCAGATGAAGGGCACAGAGAGTAGACTCTCAACAACAGATTTTCCCAAGTAGCCGTTCAGCCCAAACACAGCGATGGACACACCTTCTTCCCTGTGCATTGTCATTCGTCCTCAAAGACCTTCTCAGAAACCTCGCTTTCAGTGTAAACAGAGGATGCTCGGCTTATATAAACTTTTTTTCAACTTCAAGACTATCAATATTTCATTCTAATGTACGGATAAAAACGGCCCTAAAGCTGCAGTGATGAGGGGCTCGTCTCCTTTGGGAAGTATTTAGCGATTGTTGGGATTGGCTCCCTGTGTCTAGTGTCTAGGGACTGGTCTTACTAGTCTTACTAGTCTTACTGGTCTTTACAGAACCGCTTTTAGGCGCAGCAGGCCTCAGGACTTAGGGAATGGTCTCTTTGTCAGCCGTGCGGTCTAGAGATCTGTCTCCTTTTTGGGACAAACAGGATCTGACTTATAGAGAGATATAAGAAGTACAAGCTACCCGATCTCCAGATTTACTCAAATTCTAAAGTGGAGGCTTTTGCAGAGATGGCCCTGGCCATGGAAACCTGTTTCGCTCTCGGGTGTTTATAACGAGACGACCTATTAGAGACAAAGTCACCAGAAGAGAGAGCCCAAAAGAGACCCAATGCGACTAAAGGTGTTTCCCTTTTAAAGAATAAAATTAACAGGCGCCCTAGAAGACGAAAATAACACGCCCCAAGATCTCGCAGATCCATTGATTTCTTTCAAGTCTCCACAAAAGCCCCAATTATGCCCAATTAATTCTCCAACAAGAACACAAAGACAAAGTCCCGGAAATAGTCGCGTACGGGAAAAGAAAAAAAAACTGTCAAAAACCTGAAATTCCGAAAATATCCCGATTCGGGACATAACCTCATTAGGCAAATACAAAGATACATCAAACGTTTTTTTAAAACTGGAGACGATCCTGCTTTACTTATATCTCAGGTACAACACTCCAAAAAAAAAAGGATGGCGGCAAACTTGCTAGCTATTTACTAGCTGTTTGAAGCAGTGTGAAAGATGCCATATAATGAGGGAGAACTCTCTTAGATACGAAACTTTCACCAACAAAAGAACATGCTTTTCTGACTTTTTGTTACTCGTTATAAAACAGTTTTGAAACCAGGCGGAAAAAAACTGAAAATCATAGTTCAATGGCGTCAATTTATTTAAAACAACTACAAATCTCATCTTATAGCATTTAGCGCTCATTTCAAAGGTTTTCATCCGCTGACACAACGTTCGATCTGAAGTTCGCACTGCTCTTGTGCATTTCCACTCCTCTTTTGTGCTTACTTAGGTTGTCTTGTTAGTTAACACCAGCTGTGATGGAGTTGGCCACTCTGATGAAAGACCTGGGTGTTTCCACTGATGTTCACGTACTGAAGTTGACGGAGAATGGGGACAAGTATGGGATAGCAGATGGTGACACGGTTGATGATGGCTTTATTGATGCTTTGAACGCATTGAAGGTGTTGAACCTCGAAGGTTCTCTATGTGACGGCGAAGATGAGGCTACTCTTATAAAGCGTGTCTCCTCTGATATTTATCGCCTGGACCTTAGTTCAGTTGAGGATATAGAGACCTTCTATGCTATCAAGTTGTTTGTGTCGAGCATCAAGGCCAATGACTTGCTAAAAACCACAATGTCTGTGGACTTGACTGATTCATTATCTGTTGAATACTTGAACATCATTCAACTCCTACAAGCTATGAAAACGACCCATGAGAATCACTTGTTATCCAGATGCTCATTCATGTCACCATTGCTTATCACCATTTCCTTCTCTTTGAAGCTGAACTATCCAAGGACAAATCAATTGATCAAGCTTTTGGCGATTTTATTCAACTATCATTTACAATCCGACTTGATATCCGAGCTTATCAAACTATTCACAGTGAATCCATCCACTGATATGGATGTCTTTGAGGTCTTCAATAAGCTATGGACAAAGACCTTTGAGGTTGATGCTAAGACTCAAGATTTGAAGTATTTGCCGGGTCCAATCACCTTGTTGGAAAGAGTTGAATCCTTGAAACCTTACAATCTGACATTGGAGTTGATCAACGAAGTGTTTCCCTATGATATGAGACCTTATTTGGGTAAGATGTCCAAAGATTTGGGTGTCCTTCATGGTAAATTGTCATTATTGAAAGAAATTGAAGACCCAATTAAGATTGTTGGTATCATTACCAACCTGTTGGAGTTCCTATCCACCCAATTTGGTTCTGAATTGGTTGCTATGCTGGTCAACGCCTTAGATTTGAGAGGGAAACTCGTATCTTTGAAGAGATATCCTGAATTAGCCTCTGCTGTTCACTACTTACTATTCAAATTGTCATCTGGCTCGAAATATGGGTTTGATAAAGAAATCTTGGATACTGATATCCTAGAAGTTATTGAAGAGTCTGTTTATGCTCGTATCAAAGTGTTATTTGAAATCATTGATCAAAATTACAAGACCGATTTTCAAAAGGATTTCCAAATGGTCTATCTTCTGGAAAAGACTCTATTAGCACAGCTTGAGCAATTCTCATACATCAATGACACTACGGCATTGACAGAATCAGGTTCCTCCTTCTCCATTGATTCAGTCTTCAATTATACCTCATTCATTATCCAAGATGCCCTGTTGACATTGATCAATCCAACAAGGTCATTTCCTTCAAGTTTCAAAAACACTGGACAATTGAAGAAGTTCCCACCATTGCCAAGATCAGATTTCCTAGGGTTTGATATCCCAGAGATCTCAAAGAATCAACTGAACTTGGGTAATTTCCAAAGATTGGTCCGTTGTCTGAATTGCAACACCAGAATCATCGAGCGTTGCGTCGCTGAACAGATCAAGAACAAAAAGGTATTGAACCTGGTTGATGATGTTAATACAAAGAAGTTGAACTTGGAATTCCAAATCAATGGTGTGGTATTGAATCAGATCTTTACTGTATTATTCTCCAACTTGATCATCGTTGACCAATTGAAAGATAGAGCCTTTGGGTTTAGATCTGAACTATCAGCGACATTCTACGACTGCCTTTCGGTTTCCAATGTTTTGAAGATCAATACTCTATCGATCTTTGAGAAACTGTTTGAATTATATGGTACATTTGCCTTTTTCAAACTGTTGAAATTCATCGAATCTGCAAGCTTGGAAGATTTGGAATTACAGAAATTCTCAATTGTCATCTTGAACCACCTGTTATTTCATTCATCAACCCGTTCTGAGTTACAATCCACAGCTTTGAATAACACGTTCGTCAAAGAATTACTGGTCAAGTATACCTCCACTTGGAACAGTGGTGATGAAGCCTATGAGGAATTGGTGGACCTGTTATCAAGCCCAAAAAAGCCATACCAATTGCAACCATTTGACAGAGCTAATTATTTGAGGTTATTAGGTACAAATGATCTTTCAGAAACCTCAAGCAGAATCAACACAATCTCACCTGCTCCATCAAGTTGCTCCACTACCACTTTCAACATGAGTTCAAACAATTTCAATTCATTCCAGAATGGTTCATCAGGGATCCCAATCACTCCAATCACTTCAAGTGTTCCTAATTCTCAAAACGCTAATGTCAACTATAAATACTTGAATCAAGGTCAAAGATATGAACAAAACTACATGAATCAACCAAAGCAACAACCACAGTCTGCTCATCCAATGTTACAACACAGTGGTAGTTCCCTGTCCAATTATGATTCTTGGAATAATAATTATACTCCTCCTCCTCATCATCATCATCATCATCAACAACAACAGCAACAGCAACAGCAACAGCAACAGCAACAACAAACTTATAACAGATCACAAGAGAGCCAAAGAATGAATGTTGTTCGTAATATCCAATCTTTCATTCCATCAGCAGGCAAACAATCTGGACAAGTAAATCAAATGGACTCAAAACAAGATTTCCAAAACAATTATAACACTTATCAACAGCAGCAGCAGCAGCAACAACAGCAACAACAACAACAGCAACAACAACAGCAACAACAGCAACAGACTTTGAACTCATTTACGCAATGGTAATAACAAACAACAAGAGGATGCTATTCAAACAACTCAAAGAGACTCCCATTTATTACATTTCAACTTTTTTCTTCCTAACCTTTACCCCATGAACACTACCACATTGTACTATGAACAACCCAGTTCATTACAACTCTTCCCTGACCCCAACGAACACTTTTTTTCTGACCATTGCTAGGACTTTGTGCTTTAATTATTTGCCTACTATTTTGAAGAACAACTCGTTTTAACTAAACTATACGCTTTTTATACCGGACTAATAAAATATTGATGTTTTAAATATGTTTGTGTAGTGTGCCCTATTGATCTATATGATCTATATGCGAACAGGGCCCTCAAGTTAATCGCGTACCATATTCTTAGATGGAGCTCGCTGACACTTTCTTCGTGGTGGACCGCCTAGGCTCTGGTTGCCCTTTTCGCTCAACCCCCGCCAGATATTTTCATCGCTAAATTTTCCCACTAAGACCCTTTTAGAAGACAAATCGGCGTGGCCTGGCGACTCACGGGCTGGCGAATGCTGAAGAATGTCTGAGAGCCATTACCGGTGTGGGGGACCTCTCTGCGGTGGCAATTCTCTAGTAAATTGCAAAGCCCAAAGTGACACAAAAACCATCCATCGTTCTGCCATTAATTTCAGTGTCAGTAAATACATTCTTCCAGAATGAGAAGCCCAATTACGACTCTGCTTGCAATTACTGTGCTCGTTCTGATAGTTGTTTCTTCCTATGCGAGCACCTTTCTATTCCTCTCTTCTTTCTAAGCAGCCTTCCTTTCCTGCCCTGGCCACTCAGAAGACAACTCAGAAGACAACTATTTGCCCTTTTTTTGTTTCTCCAGTCTCGGTATAGCGCAAAATATCTAATCTTTGGTGTTGCCTCTATGGGACGTTCCCGCGCGGGCAATCCCCCGCGGGTTCCCAATGCCTTTCACACTCAATGAGACCAAATATAAAAAGCTCCTTATTTCCTTTCTTCACCTTCTCCTCTTCACTATCTTTTCTCCATCACCAACTCTCACCATGTCTGTTGCTGCCAAGTACTACCCAAACGAGCCAGAAGCTCCAGTCGTTAACACCGCTTCCGTCCCAGGCCCAAAGTCCGCTGAAGCCATCAAATCATTGGATCAAGTCTTCGACTCAAGAGCTGCCTATTTTGTTGCCGACTACGAGAAGTCCATTGGTAACTACATTGCGGATGTCGACGGTAACTACTACTTGGACACCTACTCCCAAATCGCCTCCATTGCCTTAGGTTACAACAACCCTGCCTTGATTGAAGCTGCCAAATCCCCACAAATGATCAGAGCCTTGGTTGAGAGACCAGCTCTAGGTAACTTCCCAGGTAAGGACACCGAAAAGATTGTTGGTGATGTGTTGAAGTTTGCTCCACCAGGTCAAGATCACGTTTGGAGTGCTCTGTCTGGTTCTGATGCTAACGAATTGGCCTTCAAAGCTGCCTTCTTCTGGTACCAAGCTAAAAAGAGAGGTTACTCTACTCCATTCTCTCCAGAAGAAAACCAATCCACAATGGAAAACAAGGCCCCAGGTTCCCCAGACTTGGCTGTCCTATCTTTCAAGAGAGCCTTCCACGGTCGTCTATTCGCTTCTGGTTCTGTTACTGCCTCTAAGCCAATCCACAAATTGGATTTACCATCATTCAACTGGCCAAAGGCTGAATTCCCAGCCTACAAATACCCATTAGAAGAAAACGTTGAATTCAACAAGTCCGAAGATGCTAGAACTCTAAAGATTGTTGAAGACTTGATTACTTCATGGCACATCCCAGTCGCCGCCTTAATCATTGAACCAATTCAATCCGAAGGTGGTGACAACCATGCCTCTGCTGAATTCTTCCAAGGTCTAAGAGATATCACTTCGAAACACGGTGTTGCCTTCATTATTGACGAAGTCCAGACCGGTGTCGGTGCCACTGGTAAATTCTGGGCCCATGAACATTTCAACATTTCTCCAGCTCCAGATTTCGTCACTTTCTCCAAAAAGTTCCAAACTGCCGGTTACTTCTTCCACGATCCAGAAATCGTTCCAAACTTTGCTTATAGACAATTCAACACCTGGTGTGGTGACCCAGCCCATTTGATCATTGGTGCTGCTATCGGGAAAGAAATTGTCGAACAAGGTTTAGTTGAAAAGGCTAACCAAGTTGGTAACTACTTGTACGGTAAATTGGAAGCCTTACAAAAGAAATATCCAAAATACATTCAAAACTTGAGAGGTAAGAACAGAGCCACTTTCATTGCTTGGGATTTGGAAGATGGTGAAACTAGAAACCAATTGTTGGGCAAATTTAAACAAAGCGGTATCAACGTTGGTGGTTGTGCTGAAGTCTCCATCAGACTAAGACCAACTTTGACTTTCGAAGTTAAACATGCCGATGTTTTCTTAGCAGCCTTCGAAAAGATCTTGTCTTCTTACTAAATTGCTCTTGTCTGGAGGATTTTGTTTGTTTATATTATTAATGAAATGGTTATGTCGATAGAAAATGGCACTTGTAGCTGTGAGAATATTGGAACGTTCGATTAGATCAGTTTCTCGTTGTTGGAAGTCTTTCTAGCGATTTCGGCCCATGATTTTAGCGCCAGCATTATCTGTACCTTGGAGAATTGGGGTTAACACACTACTATGTGCACTATGTACACTGCTACGTTGAGAAATAATGTAGAACACTAAATCTATTAGTAAACCTTATAAACTGATACCAGGTATAGCAAGAAGTTTCGCTGCCTAAGTGAACCTCAAACGTCAAAAGAATAATTATCAATAAAAGCCAAAGAACAGAAGCAATTGTCTCAACCTGTAGGGGAAAGAATGAAGAAGAAATGAAATTGATAGTACGATCAATGGATCAAAGCATTAAAGCAACAGATAGCAATAGATGCAACAATCCAGACTTGATTAAAGTGGCACCGTTGGCACTGGCAACATCGATAGTTGGCACTGACGATGAAACACCAGAAGTCGTGAGTGTGATGATGCTTGATGCGGTTGGGGAACCTGGAGCACCTGGAGTGCCTGGAGTGCCTTGAGCACCTGGAGAACCTGGGGTAGATGGAGTACCTGTAGCACCTGGGGCACCTGGAGTGCCTGGAGCACCTGGAGCACCTGGGGCACCTGGAGTACCTGGGGTAGATGGAGTACCTGTAGCACCTGGGGCACCTGGAGTGCCTGGAGCACCTGGAGAACCTGGGGTAGATGGAGTACCTGGAGCACCTGGGGCACCTGGAGTGCCTGGAGCACCTGGAGCACCTGGAGTGCCTGGAGCACCTGGAGAACCTGGGGTAGATGGAGTACCTGGAGCACCTGGAGCACCTGGAGTGCCTGGAGCACCTGGAGCACCTGGAGAACCTGGAGCACCTGGAGCACCTGGAGCACCTGGGGCACCTGGAGAACCTGGGGTAGATGGAGTACCTGGAGCACCTGGAGAACCTGGAGTGCCTGGAGCACCTGGAGCACCTGGAGTGCCTTGAGCACCTGGAGAACCTGGGGTAGATGGAGTACCTGTAGCACCTGGGGCACCTGGAGTGCCTTGAGCACCTGTAGCACCTGGGGCACCTGGAGTGCCTTGAGCACCTGGAGCACCTGGGGCACCTGGAGTGCCTTGAGCACCTGGGGCACCTGGGGCACCTGGAGTGCCTTGAGCACCTGGAGCACCTGGGGCACCTGGAGAACCTGGGGTAGATGGAGTACCTGTAGCACCTGGGGCACCTGGAGTGCCTTGAGCACCTGGAGCACCTGGGGCACCTGGGGCACCTGGAGAACCTGGGGTAGATGGAGTACCTGTAGCACCTGGGGCACCTGGAGTGCCTGGAGCACCTGGAGAACCTGGGGTAGATGGAGTACCTGGAGTACCTGGGGTGCCTGGGACAGATGGAGAAGGAGTTTCACAAACTGTAGTAACAGTGCTGGTGACGACAACTGTACCATGAGTGAAGGTTGTGGTAAAGACAGTAGTACCTGGAGTACCTGGGGTAGATGGGGTGCCTGGAGTACCTGGAGTACCTGGGGTGCCTGGGACAGATGGAGAAGGAGTTTCACAAACTGTAGTAACAGTGCTGGTGACGACAACTGTACCATGAGTGAAGGTTGTGGTAAAGACAGTAGTGAACGTTGAGGTTGGAACAGATGGAGAGGTTGGAGAGGTTGGAATTGGACCGGTACAGTCAGTTGCCTCGGTAACGTAGGTAGTAGTAACAACTGAAGAGTCTTTAGTGTATGTGGTGGTAACGACTGTGGAACAAGTTGGGAAAGGGGTACTAGTAGAAACATCAGATGAAGGACCGCTAGATGGACCACTAGAAGGAGCTGAAGATGGTTTTGAAGATGGACCACTAGAAGGACCGCTAGATGGAGCTGAAGATGGACCACTTGATGGACCACTTGAAGGAGCTGAGGATGGAGCTGAAGATGGACCACTTGAAGGACCACTTGAAGGACCACTTGAAGGAGCTGATGATGGAGCTGAAGATGGAGCTGATGATGGAGCTGAAGATGGAGCACTTGAAGGAGCTGATGATGGAGCGGAAGATGGACCACTTGATGGACCACTTGAAGGACCACTAGAAGGAGCTGAAGATGGTTTTGAAGATGGACCACTAGAAGGACCGCTAGATGGAGCTGAAGATGGACCACTTGATGGACCACTTGAAGGAGCTGATGATGGAGCGGAAGATGGACCACTTGATGGACCACTTGAAGGACCACTAGAAGGAGCTGAAGATGGTTTTGAAGATGGACCACTAGAAGGACCGCTAGATGGAGCTGAAGATGGACCACTTGATGGACCACTTGAAGGAGCTGA
>PPMH03000080.1:0-13430 GCA_003707945.3 Taiozyma bovis | reverse complement strand
ACCCTCTATCCCAGTATGCCCTTCGTTGTCTTGTTCAAGCAGTTCCCTAGCGTTGGTGCGGCGTACTACATCTGAAAGGTTTTCACTATCAGGTTGAATGGACATGGCTGTTGAGGCTCTTGTTCTCTGGTTATGTGTCAAAAGTTTGTGTCAAAGCAATGAATTCTGAGAAAGTAGAATGACTTGATAAGACAAAATGACTCTAGTGATCTCCTCAACCGCTTATTTGACTAATAACGACAAGTAAGATACTCTATTGCTTAGTTATGTCTATTCAATATCAATACCAGGGGGTCGTCAAAATAGATTATCTTCGTATGTACTAGAATGAGCTCAATTTTTCGGTTGTTCTTAGATTTTTGGAGCGTTGCATCCATGGATGTCCATCAATGACTCTTTGTTCACCATCCACAAGAGACAACATAAATTAGCATACGTGAATGATGTTGAGAATGATTTCAATCCATGGAAGAGAATTACAAGGTTCAGATTAGATCAAATTGACATTGACGACATTGGCCTAACAGGAACACACAATTCAACTAGTTAACCAATGGTAAAGTTGAAGTCACTCGGGTCAATCAATCTTATGAGTATATAAAGTGATATAACTTTCTGTCTCTGCACAAGCGGGTTAGCTTTGTCAGCTCACGATGGAGTTCCTCTCTTTTTGGAGTAAGCCTCCCAAGAAAGTTTCGAAATCGTCCTGTTGTTCCTATTGTTTCGGGCTACGTCATGGAGTTTCCGGCTAGGTACTCCCAATTACGCCACTATAGTGAGATCCACAGTCACATTAACGTCTTCGATGTGTTATCGAACAGTATGTTTATCGCGCAATAATAATTAATATGGTATGATAAGATTCTAAAAGGTAAATTTATGATACTTATTACATCTATTAGGACAGATCTCAGTAGGATACATATGATCAAGCCCTTCCCCAAACTACACAAAATTGGGCGCTTTGGCCGAGCGGTTAAGGCGAAAGACTTGAATTAATTTCTCAAGGTTATCTTTTGGGATTTTCCCGCGCAGGTTCGAGTCCTGCAGGCGTCGTTATAATTTTTTAGACCTTATACCATTTTTTTAGCAGGCATGTTAGCTGGACTTTTCTCGTTGAACGTGCTACAGTCAAATAAGATTGGGATGACAATCAAATTGTTATTGTTCTTCTTTCAGGACTTATTGTTTTTGCAGAATGATTGTTGTTGGTATAGAATTAAATAATCATAAACTGAATCTTTGAGCAATCTTTATACCCTGAGCAATGTTTTGAACCCTAGCGTCGATCTTATAACCTTTCTCACTTAGTCTCAGTAGCTCTTCATTGAAGTCTTTCAAAGGAACACTGAAAGTCTCGATGAATTCATTCTCCTCCAGTTCGGCAACTGGGTTTTTGTTTCTCTCGTCATTCAGATCGATATCAACTGTGACTAAACGCAGATTCGTAGAGCAGAAACCAGGATCACTGAAAATGACCGGCGATTTGGAGACAACTGTACCGATATACCCTGTTTCCTCCTTTAACTCCCTAATTGCAGTAGTCTCAATAGATTCGTTAGGATCAACCAAACCAGCAGGGACCTCAATACAAACACCACCTGTAGGAGGACGGAACTGTCTCTGTAACACAATTTCCGGGCCAGTCGACTTTCTCAGCACAGCCAAGATGGCAACAGCATCGATTTCTGAGCTGGTAGGTCTTGTTGCTCTTGATGCAGATTCCCAGGGACGTTCCGACCCATTTGGATCCCTATATGTGATTTTGTCTAGTCTGGTCCAACGAGCATCTTTGGAGTCCAAATGTTCGATTTTGACAATTTCTGCCAATTCAGGAGAATTCTTCTTTATGGTGGACATTGTTCTGAAGCTCAAAGTTCTGTATGTAGTTAGTTTTATGAGAGTTTTTAACATCAAGTGAGTTTTAAGTAAAGATCAGTATCTGAGACTTTGCTGAATTTCCGAAAAACCTAAGCACAAAGTAAAACGCTCCGACACAACATTGGTACGAAAAAAAGGACCCAAAACATGAGTGAGACTGATAAACTAAAAGCACAGATTCAACAGAAGCTTATAGAATCAGGGGAATACGACAGGTGAGCTCAGAACTCTAAAACATGGGTCTTTATCCTAGTTCTAACAAGAAACACAGAATATCAACACTCCTACAACAAAGACTTCTTCAAACAGGATGGCACGACAGTGTGAAGAAACTAGCGAATGGTATGTTTTCAGAGTGCTACCAACCATATACGCACGTGTACTAACACGCACTTCAAGATCAAGTCGGTCATGATGAAGAACCAAGTTTCACTAAGTTGAATCAAGTTCTCGAACCAAAGGCACTATGTATGAATATCCTAGCAACCAACACACTTAGAAAAGGTTGGACTACTAACACAAACTTGCAGCTATGGTCCCTGAACAAGTGAGGGACGAGACTTTAATCGAGATAAAAAAGTTTTTAGAGAAAGTTGTTGAGAAAGAGTTGTAATGATGAATGGATTGTTTGTTAAAAAGTACAAGCTAATGTATAACACAAACATTGGTTATTTGGATAATATACAAAAACCAATTAATATAATACTCCGTTCTTAAAACACATACGTCACATTGCTAGACTGACTAGTCCTTTTTTTCATCGTCTTCGTCATCGTATTCATCATCTTCTTCAATCTTTCTAACAGTAACCTCTTTCTTCTCGGTCTTTTCTTCAGCAGGTTGTTCTTCTTTCTCATCTTCATTGGACTCCTTCAATTCGCTCAGGATCTCCTCCGATGGTTTGATAGAAGGTTCTTTTTCTTCGCCATTGATTTCAGCTTCTGGTGCCTGAGTTTCAAGTTGGTCAGCAACGTGTCCTTCTGTGGCCTTTGAGTATTCTGGTTTAGACACTTCAGCATTTGGTTCCACAGGTTGGGTTCCTTCAGTTGGAGCGGAAGTTGCGCCTGGGGTAGCCAAGACGGAAGCAGGATCAGTTTCACGTTCAGTGAAATAAGTTTGCGGGGAAGGTTTTTCTCTAGGTTGACCAGGCGCCCCAGTCACATCCATTTCATCTTCTTTTGGTTGCTCTAATCCTGTTACTGCATCTTTAGCTTCCTCTTTAATATAATGTTTCGTTTCTTCCACGGCTAATTTTTCTTGTGGTTTCGCAACAGGTTCTTTCGCCTCAGAGTTCATCAAGTTACCAAAACCAGTATTATTGTTACTCCTTTTCTTCTTGTTTTCTGATAGCTCTTGTTCCTCCAACTCTCTCTTTTGTTGCTTGTGCTCCTCAGGCTGTTCTTGTTGTTGAGGTGGAGGGGTTGGCTGGACAGGCTGAACAGGCTGAACAGATTGAGCCACAGCTGGGGCAGCAGACTGTGAAGTAGGTTGTTGAGATGTAACTTGTTGCACCGCTTTTGATTGGTGTTGTAATGGTTGAAGTTGAACAGGCTGTTGAGCCTGTTGGGGTTGCTGGGGTTGCTGGTGTTGTTGTGATTGTTGTTGTTGCAATTGATGTTGATGATGATGTTGTTGTTGTTGTTGTTGCTGCTGCTGCTGCTGCTGTTGTTGTTGTTGTTGTTGTTGTTGTTGTTGTTGTTGTTGTTGTTGTTGTTGTTGTTGTTGTAGCTGCTGTAGTTGTGGAGGAGGAGGACCTTGATGCTGTTGTGGTTGAGGCGTTTGACTAGGTGTCTGTTGCTGAGACTGAAGAGGTGCTGGAGGATAGGCACCGTTAACTTGCAATTGTTGAATTGGTTGAGATTGAGCTTGACCAGGTTGCCTTGGTGGCTGGCCTTGTAAGATATTCTGAGGAACTCTCAATTGGCCACCTTGAGGACCTTGAGGGCCTGGTGGGGGTGGTGGTGGAGCACCTTGACCACCATTCTTCTGGTACTTAGTCAATTGTTCAAGTCTTGCTTGAATATGAGGATTGTTTGGGTCTAATGTAGCAGCTTGCTTATACGCATCAAGAGCATCTGATATTTGGTTGTTGCAAGTCTCATATAGGGTGCCCAAATCGTACCAGACTTCAGAAATGTATGGGTTTAATCTGATGGCTCTTGTATAAGCGTCCAACGCATCTCTATATTGAGAGATTTGGTAGTATAAAACACCAATAGAGCACCAGAAAGTGGGGTTTCTAGCATCACGGTTTACAGCTTGTTGGAAGGCATCATAAGCAGAAGTGTAGTCGCCTCTTGACATGTGGACTCTACCTAAATGGTACCAAGTGTGTGCATCACTAGAGTCGATTTCTAAAGATTGGGACAGAAGTCTCAAAGCAACTTCAGGGTCCTGGAATGATGAGCCCTGTTGAGAGTATAAGCAACCCAGTTGTTGTAAGACCTTGGCATGTTTTGGATTGGTTTGTAGTACTTTTTGATAAGCGTCTTTGGCGTTCTCATAGTCTCTTTGTTGCTCTAACACAGAACCGATTTGGAACCAAACATCAGGTTGGGTCAGTGGGGAAGGAGGATTTGGCAAGATGTATTTGAAGCATTCTAGGGCTTGTGATAGCTTGGACTCGTGTTTGTATATGATACCCAGTCTGAAATAGATTTCTGATGCCTTTTCAAAATTTGGGTCCAGTTCCAGGACTCTTCTGAATGCTTCCTCCGCGTATTCTAAGGAGCCGTAACGGTCGTACAAGATCCCGATACCGTGCCACAACTTTGGGACGTTAGGGTTGTTCAAATGGTACAGGGCCTGTTGGTAGGCGGCATAGGCTCTTTGAAGATCGTCCAGCATCAGATAACAATGGCCTAAAAGACCCCAGGTGCCGCCAGCGTCCGGTTTGGCGCTCAGGGCCCTCTGGTACAACTCGGCAGCCTTTGCGAACAGGTCACGGGAACGGTAGAGGTTAGCCAGGGAGGTCAGGGCGTCGAAGCTGTTGGGCTCGTGTCTCAGGGTCGAGTCGTAGGCCACGGCGGCACGGTCCACGTCGCCCAAGGTCTCGGCCAGGGACCCAATGGCCAGCCAGGTGTTGGCGGTGGTTGTGTTCAGCTCCTGCTCCTGCTGTGTGAATTGGTTTTGCACGATGGACATGGCAGCGGTTGTTTGGGTTAGTTGTTGGGCTTTGGAATCTGTTCTCTCCTAATAGTAATTTTTTGACGTTTTTTTTTGTTTTTCTCAATTTTTGACGAACTTTTGAAGACCTTTTCAATTCAAAATATCAAAAAAACTGCCAAGACAATTTTTCTGAAAGATTGACAAAACTGTAAAAACTTGCACACACGTCTGTTGGTAAACTTTAAAATTTCACCCCCAATTGAAAAAAATGGGTCCGAAAAACTGTAGAAAATGAACACAACACAAAATGACAGCCGCCATGAAAACATGAATTTTCGCCACTCTCCCCTTTATTGTCCGCGAACTTGTTCTGTGGTTAATGACCCCCTACAAAATGGCAGCCTCGAAAGGGTGTTACCCGGGTTTATCAGACTGACTAAATTTTTCTATACCAAATCAGTTGGTTTATACAGGAATAAATAAAATGATGAGCTTATAAAGTGAGATTTCTTTACTAAGACTTTCCACTCAGGAATGTCCTCGAAATTTGAAAACAAGGACTTTGAGAAAACCTCACACAAGTCCATCAATGCTCTAAAGAAAAGCACACAAGATGCCAATCTTTATCTGGTCATTAACTTCAAGACTCCACTGACTACAAAGAAGGACTACCTTCAAAGAATAATACCTATCCCAAACCCCATAATAGATGACATTTCCACTCAGAGGATCCTAATAATCACCAAGAACAATTCAGTCATCAACAACTATGTGGAAATCTTCAAACCTTTAACCGAGAAATATGACAATATAGAACTAATGAGTATCAAGAAGTTAAAAAAAGTTAATGACAAATCCAAAAAGAGAATCTCCAAAGACTACGACTACGTGTTATGTGATTACAGAATTCAGCATTTATTACCAGACACCCTTGGCGAGATCTTCTATGCGAAGAATAAAAAAGTTCCTTATATCATCAAATTAGCCATTGAAGAGAACAATGCCAAAACTTTAAACAAGAAGGACTTTGTTGATTTGAAGTATGTCAGAAAACAGATCAAGTCCATCCTATTATACACCTCCTTCATGGTGACAAAGGACAAGAACATCAGTATTAGAGTTGATGATTTAACAAATGGTCATGAAATTAAACAAATCCATGCTAATATTCTAGCAGTCTTGAAATTCTTTCTAACGGCATCCAATAGGCCAATAACAAACTTCCATCCAACCAAGAATGCAATTCAATCGGTGTACATAAAGACCAGTGAAAGTGCAAGTTTGCCATTATTTGCCACAAAGTCATAAATCCTTGTTTGACTAAATGACCAGACCACTAACCTGTCTAAACCCAACTGATGTGGCCATTCTCAAACCCTGGGCTCCGAAGGGGAAATAACTAACAGTATAATAAATCACAGCAATGATTTCTAACACGGATGAGATTAGTGTCAAAATTGTAGATTTTTTGATTGCACTGAAATAGATGGTAGCAACGACTGAGGCAAAGAAGAACACGGTGAATGGTAATCTCTCTTTGGAAGTTAGATGTTTGAAGTATGCAACTGGACCTTGTAATAACCCGAATGAAAGCACGAACAATAAAGATCCCAGTGACCAAAGAAGACCGAACTTTCTAGGATTAAGAGCCAACACTGGGAATAATAAGAAACTGATGGTGAAACAAGCAACCGACCCACCAAGACAAGCAATAAACCCCATCAATCTTTCGAAACGCGACAATTGGAACCACGAAGGCTCTTGTTGGTTCACCTGGTCAGCATCCTGCTGTGTCAGTGGCAACCTATTGTACACATCGTTGGCTGTGCTGTTGATGGTCTCCGCCCAACCTGAAAACAGTGTCTTAGCGGACTCGTTCAACGCTGTGCCTGATTGGATGTTGTGAGAAGAGGACCATTCCTGCCATTGTGAACGTAAATTCGACTCTGAAGATGCCATTTTAGGTAACTTTACGCCCTTTTAATGAAGAGCTTGGTTGAAGGTGGAGTTTTCGCCTTTTCTCAATAGGCGTCTCCCGCGAAACCGTTCGATCCAGTTTCCTGCAAAACAGTCAACAAAGAAAGAAAAAAAAAAGCTGGTCAAAGCACCCCAAACGCATAACACGAATTTAAAAAACACACAACTACACCAAAGACAGGCCAATTACGCCTCGGCACTGTGATCACGCGCATATAGAACGATACAAAACGTTGTCATGTCCGACGACTTTCTCAGTTTTGAGCACGAGGAGCTCAATTTGGACGACTTCAACTTCAACATCAATTCAACCATCCCTGAGAATGAGCTACTAGAGTTGAATAACTTAGAACAGACAAACAACCAACTGCTGACTCAAGACCATCAGAACAGTTACCTGAACCCCAATGACATAGTTTCCACCCCTCACCATGTTCCGACTAATGATATTTATAACAATACTGATTATTTGTCTCCTGCCGCGTCACCATACACCAATCCGTCTCACATCTCATCATTCCAACCACAATCCATCCAACAATCACTATCACACTCCCTTTCGAACTCCATGCAACAGCATCGTCAAAACTCCATCAGTGGCTCTATAAGTACGAGAAAAAACTCGCTTTATGACCCAATAGACTCCATTGCTTCACCTTCTTCCAATCTGGACTCTGCTTATTTCTCTCCACAGGCTAAATCCATCCCGTTAAGGCAGAGTTTGAATGATATCAGGTCACCAGCTGACTCTTTCAACGATGCATTGAGTCCCTACTCTTCATTTGACCCATCTTCATTTAAGAGTCCACGTTCCATTGGTACTAGTCCTGGTCCTGGTTCATTACCAAAATCCCAGTTAAGCAAAGAAGAGAAACTTAGAAGAAGAAGAGAGTTCCATAACCAAGTGGAGAGAAGAAGACGTGATCTAATTAAAGAAAAGATAAAAGAACTGGGAATGATTGTCCCGCCTTCATTACTGTACGTTGACTCTGATGGTAAAGAAGTGAAAGCATCCAAATCAGTGATCATTAACAAGACCGTTGATTATGTTGAACATTTACACAAAGTCTTGAAAGAACAAGATAGAAGAAGGGACATTTTAATAAGAAAAGTTGAAGAGTTGGAGAGATTAAATGGCGGGTCCGTTTCTGCTTCTGAGTCACCAATGCCCCAGCAACACCAGCAGCAGCAGCAACAGCAACATCAACATCAACATCAACATCAACAACAACAAAATCAACAACATCAACAACATCAACAATCAGAACTACAGCAACAAGACTCACCAGAGACATCAAAACAAGAACATACACCTTTCCAAATTCCAGATATCAAGTCAGAGGATATAGCGACACCTGGCAATTTGGAATTTGATGTTGATGAATTTTTGAAAGAGCATAATGAAACCTGGAACCATAATGTATAATTAAAGTTTTTGCCCTTCCTATCCCATCACTTCTAAGTTATATTCGTAGTTAACTACATCAACAACTTTCATTCCTAGTCATCATACTGATATTGTTCCCCATTATATACAATTAACACACTCCATTACTCGCAATCTCACTTCAAGTGATCAAAGAGTTTGGAAACATCACATGAATCAAGCAAGATCTCCTTAGTTCTTCCCTGAATGATTTCCTCCACGGTGGCTTCATTCTTCAAGAACCGTTCAATATTCTCGTACTGTTCTAGTTTCTCGCGCTTTGAGTTTTCAATATCACGTTGAGAATAAGGATCAATTCTTGGATCAACAGCAGCTCTTTCATCCTCTTTGATGCTCTTGTCTATCTTCAACAATTGACCCTCGCAGAATTTCAAACTGCGGAGCCTATCATTCCAGGATCTTATGAGCACATTTTGGATAAAGGAGTCACATATCTGCTGCTTATCAAACTTCTTGCCTTTAGCCTCATTATGGTTTAAAATGGAGTTTAATCTTTGCTTTACAACATCATCACTTAGTCTTCTGGAATGGTTAAGGAACTGTCTTAGTCCCCTGCTGGAAGTGCAGAAATCTTCACTAAAGTCCGTGGATAGAGTTGGGAGCTCAGGGAACCTGTCGTTTTCGTTGATTTCGTTCCAGAGGCTCATTGATTATATATATATGTATAAGAAACCTATTGTCCTCTTTTTCTTTGATTATAGCTTCAAATTTGCCTTCCCAAAAGATTACTGTCACTTTTACCCGTGTCAATATACAACTTAGTCCCTCCCCCGCGAAACCGCGAAATCCGCGAATCTGTTTTCAGAATGGCGAACGAGATCGCGAAATCGGATGGGATATTTGAAATCAAATAAAGCCACCAAAGTGTTCACAAAGAATCCAACCACCATATAGCGCTCAATGGCCTTCGACAGTGATTTTCTCAAGGCCGTGGTGCTCTATCTGCGCGATCTCAACCAGTACAGCGCCACGTCGAGCGGCTCTGCCATCCAGGACGAGAAGCTTAGACTGCTCCGCTACAACGTTGGGGGTGTGATAGTGATTGCCGATGTCCTGAAGGCTTCCATCAAGGAGACTGAGGAGACAGCAGATGTTGGGTTGACCAATGACGAGCTGCTAAACCTTTTCAAGAAGAGTTGGTATCCTATTTCTGCGGTGCTTGATGTTGAGCCAAAGTTTAAGAACTACTTCAATTCAGCCTATGATCCATCATGTACTTTGAACTACGCCGTGGCACAAATCATTGAAACCACCTCTGCCATCTACAAGGACAGCGGCGATAGTTTCATCGGCACGGTTACCGATCTGTTGCGCCATTATAACAATTATATCAATGAAAAGAATATGAATAAGATGCCCGACGCCATTACAGGTTATGAGTTTATGAAGTTCTTCCAAGATTTCCGAATCAACCATTCATTACTTATAATTGAAAAGCAAGAGCAAACCAAAAAGGTTTTAGAATTACGTAAGAAGGGTAATGAATACTTCAAAGCTGGTCGATTTGGAATTGCTGTTGCAACATACACAGAGGGTATATTGATTGATCCAAAGAATTACATCCTATATTCAGCAAGAGCCGCTGCATACACATACCTTCAATCATACGATGATGCTATAGAAGACTTGTTGAAATCTGTCAAGATTAAACCAGATTTTGAAACTTCGTGGACAAGATTAGGGTTCTGTTATTTGGGTAGAGGCAAAGCGTTGGACAGTTTTAAGGCATATGTCAATTCCATCAAGTATGCACATAAGACCCACTCTTTGAAGCAATACATCCTAAAATTAATTGAGTCATTGACTTATGCTGAACAGAGGGCATATTCTCAAGGCGTTAATGAACAGAAACTCAAGAGACTCATTGCCCCAATCAAGCCAATCATTGAAGAATACACTACTTCACAACAGGCACCACCTCCAAGACCCTTATCCAATGCTTCTTCTAGACCACAGACCATGGAGGGTCAAAGAACACCTCAGCCTGCTGTTGCTCAAACGCAAGGCCAAAACTCAAACAATGCATTGGCATCCATTGCTCAGGCTTATATCAATAATTTAATGGGTGGGAATGGTCTGTTTGTGACAACCCCAACTGAAAATACACCAACAGCAAATGGTACAAGCGCCAATCCAAGCACAACAACCGTTACGCCAAATAATGCTGCTGCAACAGTACCACCTTCAGTTAGTTCACCAGCTCGAAATGGACCAATACCGGGACACACCATGATCAACCCCAACACAAACTTTTCAGACACATTGACAAACTCGATCGGTGGTTTTGTCCAGGGCGCCGTGACTTCCTTAGCCAACAATCAAAGCCAGCACCCACCAACCTCAACAAACACCATGCCCACAACCCAAACACGACAAAATACGACCAATAATGACCAACAACCTCCACAAAGCTCTAACAACGATAGTTTAATTGATGACCTTGATTAATGTAAGTACTTGTTTTAAATTTTGCATGTTTTGCTGTTTTGCTACTCTGTTTAAGTTGCTATGAATACCAAGATGTTATAAATACTACGGTATATCACAATATGTATACATTAAGTGTTCATTATTCAACCTCACTCAACCCCTCCTCTTTCATTAGATATAGCCCACTGTATTGGTATTCTAGCTCTAGCGTGTCATAATTGATGATGAAGTCCCTCTTTAGTTTGTTTTGGAAGTCGGAATCTTCTATCTCTTTGATGTATGAAGCAATATCTCTTTGAATTCTCAACCTAGCCTTCATCTCAATAAGATTATCCCGCTTTTCTATCTCTTCAAGTAGGCTATTGATGTCATAAAGGAACTCCTGTATCGTGGTGTATGACTTCTCATTGACATTAGTGAATATCCTCGATAGGTTTGGAGTTTCTGTTTCAATATCCAATAGGGACTTTGATGATTCGATTTTGGCGATCTTATCAACAATCTTATTGATCCATATATAATGTGGGAAGAAATAAGTATCAACTGTCTCAGTCAAAACTTCATGTTGTTCCAGTTTTAATGATTCCCTTTTAATTAGAGAGTTAGAGATATCTTGCAATTTGTCCAAATCTTGTAATAAGATTTCTGAAAAGTCTAACTTTTGTGGGATCTCATTTGGATCGCCACCAGTGACGGTTTCACCGACTCTTCTAACTAAGGGGGCACCTTTCTTCATTTCCCTCTTCATGTTCCAATATTTGGTTAATATAACACTCAACTCTTCACTATTCTTAATCTTCAACTTCGATAGAAACTTTCCAACGACATCAATGAAATAGTTTGGAGCAATTGGTGTACCTCTTGCAGTTTTCCATTTCTTCACCTGAGAGTTATGCTTTGGCTTGGTAACCTTGTAATTGGTCAACAATGAATCAAAGTACAATCTAGCCTTCGTGATACCAATCTTGATATCATCAACCATCTCTTGAGGACCGTGTTTGTCACAATAACAAGACAAAGTCGACTGGTCCAGCACAGCACCTTGGACACCTTTGCCCATATCCATCTTTAACCCTGCTCTTTTAGCACATGTTGCATGAAATGCAGTGAAACAGTTTTTATTTGCACATTGGATACAAGCACCCATTTTTTGTTTACAGATGTAGCAGTTCAATTTCCAACGTCCCTTAGGGATCAGTTCAATACCTTCAATAGGTTCCATGTGGGCAGCACTGGCAAAGTATAACTCTGGTATCCATAACCCACATAACACATGACACCATTGTCCGTTTGCTGTTTGTTTGAAGGCGCCAGTGACAGAAGGACAGAATTGACATTTGACTTTCTGGTTCTTGTTGATCATACATTTACGACATAGCCATTGGCCTTCAGGGATGAATAATACACCATAACAGTCCTGATGTACTGCAATGTCACAACCATCACAGAAGATGATAGCATTTGAATTATCACATTCGGTAATATCACACACAGCACATTTCTGATCATCAATGGTGGTGACGCCGATACCATCGTCTGAGCCGTACAGATCAACATTCTTTTGTGAGGTGGTGATCTTCAGCTGGTTATTCGAGCGTATTTTTGGTGGAATCTTTTGTTCAAGGGAATACCATTCATTCTCAAGGATGGTGATTGCACATTCACATACTTCGTTGGAGATTGGAAAGCCCTCGTTGGTTAGATATGCCAATAGGTAATTGTCATGCTCATCCATATCATAGATCGACTTGAACATGATCTGGTTGTCACTCAAGGATTCAACAAAGTTCGTTTCTTTGCACACTAAATGATCCAATTCTCTTGAATATGTGTCCTGAATATCCACAAGCACTCCCGACGTGGACTTGTACCCAAGCTTCAGCATTACCTTGGGTATCTTGGTGTTCTCTTCAGGGATGATCTCCTTCGGGAGCTGTTTGAAGATGGGTTTGTTGACATTGGTGATTCTCTTTGATTTGTGTTGAATGGTGTCGTTGTGCGTAGTGAAGGTCCGGAGAGGCTTGCTCGGGTCCAAGTCCGGGTAGAAGTCTAAGAACTCGTGTTCCTCGCGCGGTTTCAGTGGATCGAGGCCACCCATTTGCGCTAATTGGGCGTCTTTTGGGGACAATGTGCTTGGAGCTCTATTGTCTTTGGTTGTGTTTTTCGTGTGGGAAAGTTGATAGCCTTTGAGAAAAATGGGTGATAGAGCGCGACAAACCAGGGAAGTTGTGAGGCAACAGTCAATCATATGCCAAACAGGTTGAACACATTAATCAATTAACCAATTTCTTTTCAGCCTTCTAAATGAACATGAGCTCCTCCAGCCATGTGGTGTCTGCAAGGCATAAACTTGCGCGATATTCTTGATTTGAGAATTCATGTAACTGCTGTTATCAATCAGCCACTACGCCACAGACTCACCAGACTCACCAGACTCACCAAACTAGACGATAGACACAATATCATCGTGACAGGTACAGTGTCATCATACTGCTGAAGACAATACGGAAAAGGCGTGAAGTCCTCGATCTCCAATGTCGTCTTCCACCACAACCCTTGGGCAGATTGTACCTGAACTCCAAACCCC
>PPMH03000079.1:0-15223 GCA_003707945.3 Taiozyma bovis | reverse complement strand
AATGTATTTCTAGCAAATCTATTTTCCTGATCCATTGATTAGTATATAGGTAATTAGTTACAAAATGTAGTATATAGTTATGAATTTTCAGTATTATCAGCCAAGTGAAGCGGCGTCCTCAGCTGAAAAGTGTATAAAGCCATTCTGTGGTCCCTGAACAGTACTGGAAAAATACTTGCTAAGCCATGTCTCTTCTCCCTTCTAAGATATAAGGTCACAAAGGGGGTTTTATCTCTAGAGCTTTTGATTTCAAAGGTTAAGCCTGAGAGTCACGTGATTCTTGTCACAAAATCCTAAGTACTGCACGTGACGTGTTTTTTGTTACGCGAATATTACCAAATGCGGTTTTCCCGCAAGATTATGCAAGATTAGGCTGTGATTTTGTGGTTTTTGATTTTGACAGGTTTTAAACAAAACAATTGTGATCCATCCAAGACCAAAGATACCAAAGATACCAAAGATACCAAAGATACATCTCCAAGCTTAATGGAGTTCCAGAATGTTCAAGTGGCACCAGCCAACGACTCAATCTTTGACGTGCCAGGGACAGACGTTTCAATCAGTCAAGACAACAATGGCAATATCGTGGTCTTTGACGACCAACAAGAAGTCGATGATCATAGCCCAGTGTTTTTTCTTGACGCCACAAGTATTGGTTGGCTAAGAGAACGTGCTCAACACCATTACAACATCATCGTAAGAGACAGAGAAGAGCATCCTCTCTATACCTTGCCAGACTCAATCAGACGCCTGGGTAGTGTGTTGTGCCTGACCACCCAATTAACTACGCAGTTTAGTGATCTCAGCGAGTCCTTACTCCTTCTAAGCATTCATAAGCAGAAACTGACGCTTACCAATCGCATTAATGATTGCCAACTTGGTGAGAATATCACAAACTGTTCAACAAAGTTTATTAAGGGTGTAAACAGAAACCAAGAACTCATTATCTACCTAAAAGAGACTATTCAACAATTATTAAGAGCCCAAGAAGATCAATCCAGGCAAATGATTGATTACCAAAGAGAACTATCCAGACGAATGATTAGAATCCAAGAAGTAACCACTGAAACCAAGGTAAAAGTGGCAGAAGCTCATGAAAGAGCACACTCTTGGGGCTTTCTATTTACCAACATTCCAAACTGGTTCTTCCAGTTGTCTGACATTGCGAAATTCATAATCTGCCTTTTCACCGTCGTTGTTGGTGTTTTAACTATGGTCACATTTTTTAAGTCATAGAATGAAAATCATTAATACTAACCTGTTCCACTTTGGCTTTACATAGACGTTAGCTACACTACAATTATAATGCTATCAATGGCTGACTATTTATCTATTCATATATGAGTCTTGATTGTTATTCATCTTAAGTTGTAAATTTGATCGTTGAAAGTCTCATTTTTTCATTCTTGATGATCTTCTTGCCTTTGAAGAAGAGGCCCTTAGCGAAACTCTGTGCAGTGCTACCTTTGTTTTGTGATACCCTTCTTCTCTGTAGTATACTTCCAAGGTTATTTTGGCTGTATTGTTTTTGGGTTTGAGAACGCATATGTGCATATATGCTTGAGCAACGTTCTTTGAGGAGCCAGTAGATTTGTAACTAACAACTTCCACCTTCCTCAATGAATGCTCTAACCACTTGGAGGGGCCAGTTTGAACGTTGAGTTCTTCACGTAGCCTTCGGTAGCTGGCTATTTTGTCTGTTCCTCCACTCGTCATGATTTGTTCAAAAAGAAATGGATTTAGGTCTTGCTTTTGCCGTTTCACTAGCTGTTGACTCCTTCACGCTTCTAGCCTCCCCTTTTGGTAAGTTCAGCTCGGTCAGGTTCTCGTGGAAATAGTTACCTCCATCTTTTTTCAGGTCAGGTGTGCTCAAGAGGATATGGGTTGGTATGATTGAATTCGTAGTTGATCTGTATATCTCTTGACCAGGGAAGGTGAAAGAAGGTACTTATTTGGACTCTAATGATGAACCCACAAAGCCAGATCCATCTCTTGCAGTATTGATAGATTCGACATTACTTTCAGCAATTGACGATACACTTCTTGATCTGTAGTTGTCAATTTTTGGAACTGGAGGAACCGACGATGAGCCACTAATGAATTGGTCACTGAAGTTGTCAGTGTTTGGCCTCCAAAGACCCAAATTGATGGATAGAGCTGGGTTCAAGTCTGAAGCTTCTCTTGTCTTCGACTCAACATTTGATTCTGTTTATGGAAAGGCTGATTTGTAAACGAAACTGGTACGGGTCACTCATTTTGGAAGATCTATTCAAGTATTGTTAAAACAACAGAGCATAGCCGAAATTGAAAACTTTCCTACGCCACAAAAAAAGCATTCAAGCTCATCTTTGGATAAGAAATTGCTTATTCTTACAAAATTCCTTCTCTGGTCTCTGTTCCACCCCCTGGAACTCTTCTCAACGCTCTTATATATATCAAGTCTTGAGCCAAAATGGCCCCTGTTTTACTAAAGAGGGACTGTGAGTACAATACAATGGAAGGTCTCCCAGAACTCCTTTTTTTTTACTAACGCCTCCAAATAGTATGTTATGGTTACAGCTGCTCTAACTCATGGAACTGGGCTCGTTGGATCTTGTTTGTGCTACTTATCCTTGGTTTAATCGCTGTCATCATGAGTGCTGTGAGGGTCAACAAACGAAGAGGTCAAGAAGGCCGTCAGCCTATCCGTGGTACTGCCTGGATCACGCCTCCTTCCTATATGCAGAGTCAGACACAGAACCCACCTTTTGTTCCGAAGTACACAGAGACTGCCAACGATAATGATGCTGGGTATTATGACGCCCAAGGTACATTCCACCCAAACCCTAAAGCCAGGGAAGCTTACCACATGGGCCCCCTAGTTCCTGACGAAACAGGAACTGGCTCTAGCTCTGCAAATTATGCACCACCTCCGGTTCCACCTCCAGCTGCGGCCACAACGGTGACTGGAGAGGATGAAAATGGTGATTTTAACAGAGATTTTGCAAGATATTATAACAATTCCAATAACGATAATGATAATAATTTCCAACGTCCTTCTGGTCCTCCGCCAGCCCATTTGAGAAGCTGATGCTTTATTGTAATATTAGTATACCATATATTAATCTAATAAAATGTGTAATTATTTCAGCCTTCCATTGTATTTAACTATAACTTTTAAAACTTTTAGCTAGCTGAAAATTAGTTGGGTTATGATTAATTATACATCATGTAATTGAAAACATCCATGAATCTAGCCCCCAAGCTTTGCCTCAAGGAAATCTATACATAACCTGTGTTTTGTATTGTGCACTTGCAACTCGCGCAGAAATGCCCCAATTATTGTATCATTAATCAAATCACTATTATCAAGACTCAGTTTTGAGTTCAGCTTAGGAAGCGTAGCAGCTACCATTTCACCAATGAGCTTAGAGAACCCACGAATGCTAATTGTGACACCTTTGCTTGATAACCGGTAATGTCTAGCGATGTTTTGCACCAAAGAGTCAATTTGTTTTTGAACTATTTCAATTGTGTTTAGTCTCAAGTCAAGAGTGTTGTATGAAAGTCTTAGCTTGTAAACACTAAGAAGTTTTTCAGCCAAAGTTTTATGAGATCTGAAGAAGGAAGCTGAAACTGGTAGATCCTGGAAATTCTTGAGCACAGTAAGCTGGATCGGATCAATATCATAGCCACAGTAAGTAAAATGTTCTTGCAAGTCACCCAGACTTACCACAGTCTTTAACTTATTAATCTGCACTCCATACTCCTTGATTCCTAGGTTCAGCAGACCTTCAGAACGACTGATGATTTTAGAGCTTGTTGATATAATCAAAAAATCATCCGCTAGCCTCAAGATTAGACTCTCATCATTTTTTAAGAAGCTGAACACATCATCAACCATCTTATCATAGATAATATCACAGAATAGACTGGAAAGATGTAATCCTTGAAAAATACCCTTTTGTCGGACATATTGTTTGCCTCTGATTCTTGTTGTTGAATTGCTCAACTGTGAATGAGTAACTGCAAGAATGTCTGTCCCCAATAAAGAATCAACTTTGGTGTTTGCAGCATCAAACAAGTGGTACTTTCCTCTTGGGAATCTCGTTAGAGTGTCAGTAGTGCGCAAAGCTTTGGATTGTGAGACAGAAGCCGTTCGTAAGTCCATGTCTTTAGTGGAGGCATAGTGATAGACTGCATTTGGAGTGATGAGTTCTAACAAAGTTTCCTCGACCTTTGATTTAGGTATGTTATCATAACATGCTTTGACGTCAAACTTTAAGTAGTGTAGAGCTGGAAGAGTACCACCATTTGTTGATAGTAATTCCTGTTTGAACCTCATGATATTCAAAGGAATTTGATCAATAGAAGTGATTTTTTTGAAGGTTGACAATCTTGACAGTCTTAATTGATTTAGGACTCTTTTCGCAGGTCTGATGTCCTGTTGAACCATCTTTGTATATGCTAAAACATCCTTTTCCAAAGAACCTTTCATTGGTTTGTTGATGATTCTGAAATCATTGTTCTTCTTTGGCATAACCTTAAAGTTCGATTGAATCCTATCTGAGGATTCAGTCTGAGAAATTGATACTGAGTCTTGTTTGATTAAATGTTCAGAAATGTAGTTTTTGATAAACGGAGTGGTGATTGATTTCCACCTTTGGTGTTTGAAGAACATGAGCTCTTTTGAAGATGAGATATGAGTGATGTGAAAGTATGACGAAAGTAGTTTGATTAGAAACTCTTGGAATAACCATCTAATAAAATTTTCAAGTAGAAACCTTCTCTTAATAAAGTCTTGCTTGTTCAAATTACCATCATAACTCTTGCCTAACCATGATATATCCTTGAGTCTCAAGCCATATAGGCAATTTTGTAAGTCAAGAAGGTGATCTTTATCATTTGTAAGTAACTCACTGAACTTGATGAATATCATAGATTTGTTATGTGTCGACCCGTATAAGGACTTGGGGAAGAGTTTCTCGAAAATCACAATGACAAATTTTATAATTGCTTTCTTTTCAATAGCAAAGTCCAGGTTATCTTTGACATTAGTCCTTTCTGGACAGATACTCCCAAGAATCTGGTGATACTTGATATTCTTGTGGTTTTCAATGATTCGAGGTATTAACTTGGATATTGAGCAGAGTTTCTTGAAAAATCTCTTAGAGCCTGCAATATTTGAGCCATCTGGGCCGAACATCTCTTTTAGAAAGGCAGTTTTATTCAATGGTACCAGGCTTAAAAGTTTAATCTGATGATAGTCTTTGTATAAAGCTCTGTGTAAAGAAAAGACAGGTCGTGATTCAGGTCTTCCATTGAACTTCGGGAGTAGCGTCTTGCCGAACAACTGGTTCGAGGTACCATCTTTGTGGTGGAAGCCTGTATAATTCAATAACAGGTCAGCAAAATGCATATTACCCAACATTGACCGAACAATATCCCAGTCTGAGGTTGTCATAAACGTGTAGTTGAAGTCGGTATGTATGCCACCGTACCTTTGGTTATCACTGAAGAGGACATTGTCCAACCTCTGAACTTTCACAACGTCCTTACATGCCTTCAATAGTTCAGGAAGTGACCAATCAGTTTTAACAAACCCCAAATCAATGGAAGCATCTGCCTTAGCGACAAAAACCGAAGCCATAAGCTCTTGGAGCTGGAAGTTCTTTATACCAAAGTCATCACAGTCAGAAAGTTGAGAGATATGGTCCTGTAATGACTGGAGGTCCATACGATACTGTGGGTTTTTATAGGAGTTGTTTTCTATAGTTGTTTACCTTTCTCTTCTTAAAACTTGTAAAAAAAAAAAAAAAAAGTAACATAGAAGTTGGTACAGAAGCTTTGGGCTGATGGTCAAAAAGAAGCTGAACAAGCTAAAAATAGATTACAAGAGTAGGACGATAGAGAGCTGCCTGCTGCAAGTGAAGAACTTCCGGTGCTCCAATGAACTGGAGCTCGTGAACTTCTGGAGAGTGGTGATATCACCTACTGATTCTAAACCTCTGTTGAATTGGATTCGAGAACACATTAATGATCCTTTCCAGATTGCGTTTCTTAAGAGGATAAGGAAGCGAGACGATGGAAAATTAGAGGTCCTAATATGCACTGAAGACTACATGGATAGGATCGAGTTATCACAAGAGATGGAAGGTTTAGTATATCAAGATCTGGTGTTGGTTCCTGTACCTCAACATTCACCATCTTCCAAGCAGTTATCTATTGAATGGAGCGACTATTGGCCAATGGTTTGGAAAGGCGATCCAAATGATCAGATACTGAATGCTATTGAGATTGACGTTGAGGAAAGCAAATCGTATTTGAGTCAAATTGCAGAAAAGTCATCAAAGACGGGGAAGATTACCACATTGATGGTTAATCATAACTCCAAGACCATAGTCATGTCACAGGATTGCCGGGGAGAGCACCCTCTCAAACACAGCATAATGAAGGCAATAGAAGATGTGGCAAGGCTCGAACAAGAACGAAGAAAGACTGATCCAACTTCAGAGCAGAATTATCTGTGTGTCAATTTCCATGTGTACACCACTCATGAACCATGTACAATGTGTTGTATGGCTTTGATCCACTCAAGAGTAAGTAGACTGATATATGTGAATAGAATGGAGAGAACAGGTGGATTGAATCCAGTAAGTGGAGACGGATATGTTATTCAGGATCACAAGTTGTTAAACTCAAAGTTTGAAGTATTTGAATGGTGTGGTGATGAGTTGAAAACCTGTCAGGTTGATCAAGAGGTCAATGCATAAAACCCTTCAAGAGCCTCCAAAACATCTTGTAGTTGTGATACTTCAACTAACGACAGGGCATCTGATAGTTCACTTTCTTGAGCTGCCAACTTTTTCTTGTTATTGGTATATCTTTCTTCTTCTTTGACCAATTCGGCATCTATAATAGTTGATAATGCATCCAATTTGGCATTTATTTCCCCTATGTTAGAATAATTGTCAGCAGAGTTTTTCTTTGACTTGAGAATGTTCAGTTTTTGATCGATATGATCGATGTTGTTTGTGATTTCATTGAACTTTGAATTGTTTGTTTTGATCAAGTGGACGTAAACCTTGTTGATTAAGTGTTCATCTACTGATTTGGGGAAAAGACGGGCAAATCTCTCCTTAGAAATTGCTCTGGAGAATTCAGTTCTCTCTACCAGGAAGTTCTCTATCAAGTCGATCTCCCTTGGCATTTGTCTGTGTTCTGTGTTCTGTTTTTATTGGTTTATGGTTTATGGTTCATTGGTTTCTGTGTTGATGTTTACGCGATTTTTCCATTTTCGTTACGACTAATAAGTTAATTAATAGTTAATAGCCATTTTATTGTATTAATACAAATCTTCGTGTCTTCTTCTTCTTCTCTTGTCGTCCACTCTCATGGACTCTCTCTTCATTCTTCTGAGGTTTCTCTCCTTTTCAATCTCTCTCTTTTCGATCTCCCATTGGCTCAGCTCCTCCACGCTTGGGGACCAGGTCAAGCCCAGCTGTTCATGGTCAAGTCTAACACCACCTTCGTAGCCAAAGGCGGACTGGTTGAAGATTTCCTGGGGCAGACGGCCTTCAATACAGTCCTTCTTCAACTTGAGTATCACTTCATAGAGCGTGTGTGCAATGGCAGGCAAGAACTCTAAGGAAAGACCCATATCGCTGACAATGTATTTGGCAAAGATCTCTGGTGTGACAGTATCATTAGTTAGATCCCATTCAAACTTGTCTTCGTACAGCACCTTGTCCAGGTTGCAGGACAAATTGATGATGACATGGATATCAATGTCTTTTGGTAGTCTGATGGTCACTAGGTTTGTAAACTCTTCGATTTGTGATTTGATGGAGTTACAGATTAAAGATTGGAAAGTGGTTGGTAAATCAAGATCTTGACATGTCACTAAAGAGAATTGCTCTGGAGTGATCAACGATTCGTTCAAGTTCCACATCATGAAGTCGACAATTCTGTTTCCGTTGTGTTCCAGGTCTATTCTGATTGGGATGAGGATCTCTTCATTATAACTGTTGAGGTTCAAATCGTGTTCACTAAAGTTGATATGCTTTGTCTTAATAGCCAGTTTGGACTGAGCCGCGTGGTTTTCTATTCTAGCGGACTGGCTCTGGTGCTTGTCTCTGTACGTGTCGTCAAAGTCCTCGTCGAAGTTGGCGTCGTCGAACTCGGCATAATTCACGACTGTTTTGGCTCTCTTTGTTGCTCTGGTGGTTGTTGTGGTGATGTACAACGAGTTCTTGCTACTTTGGATTCTATGCTGGAACTGCGTGCTCAGGGCCTGTGGGTATAGAAGCCTCTCCATGACCTGCTTTGTGTGATGAATGTTCTGTTTGACAGGGATAAAAACAAAGCTAAAGGCCCTCTTTTCTATCAAATAACAACTTCTTTTAATACATTTAACCATTCATTTTGGCATTTTCCTTATATTCATTTTGGTATTTTAGTTAGGACCCAGTTTTACACGCAAATTTTATGCCCTAAGTGTACATTTCAGCATGAGGGTAACTTTTTCTGATTTTTTGTCCATCAAAAAAAAAATTTTAGAAAGAAAAATTTTCAAATCTTTTTCTTTAACTATTTAAATTGGCCAATTCCAATTTATCACAAAATGTCATTCTCTGATTTCACTAAAGCAAACACTTTGAAGGAGTTAAACACTTTCTTAACTGAAAAGTCATACATTGACGGGTATGTACAGCTTTTTTACAGCTTTTTTCACCTCTCAATTGGTTGTGTTTGTGTGCTGGTTGTTTTTTTCACTTGAACAAGTTGAAATCCTCCCACAAGTACAAACACATGTTATGTGCTCAAATGATGATGAACATTGGTCCGTGTTTATGAGGCGGAGTTCAAGACCGCTGCATGAGTATCAACCCAATTCAAGATTCACTTTCCTGACGAGCCCTCAATTGAGCTGGAATCAAAAAACAACAAAATTCATCCCTTTTTGATCTGTTTTTACTAACTCTTATTTCTCAGTACTGCTGCTACCCAAGCTGACGTCTCTGTCTACAAGGCTTTCCAAAAAGAATTCCCAGCTTTCTCAAGATGGTTCAACCACGTTGCCTCTTTCCAAGAAGATTTTGAATCTTTACCAGCTGGTAAAGCTCCTGCTGCTGCCCCAGCCGCTGAAGAAGAAGATGAAGATGTCGATTTATTCGGTTCAGATGACGAAGATGTTGATGAAGAAGCTGAAAAATTAAAACAACAAAGATTGGCTGAATACGCTGCCAAGAAGGCCGCTAAGGGTCCAAAGCCAGCTGCTAAATCCATTGTTACCTTGGATGTTAAACCATGGGATGATGAAACTGACTTGGAAGAATTATTAGCCAACGTCAAAGCCATCGAAGTTGAAGGTGCCGTTTGGGGTGGTCACCAATGGATCCCAATCGGTTTCGGTATCAAGAAACTACAAATCAACGTTGTTATCCAAGATGACTTGGTCTCATTAGATGACTTACAAGCCTTAGTTGAAGAAGATGAAGACCACGTCCAATCAACTGATATTGCTGCTATGCAAAAATTATAAGCGTGCTTATAGATTAATTTAGTTGTAATAATGATTTTGACATGAAAATTTGAAATAAGTTTTGGTAGGATTGTAATACCTTCATAATAAGTCAAATATTTTCTTTATACACAAAGAAATTCTATTCCTGATTCAAACCATTCATCTCCCTCTAAAATTTCTTCCCACGTTTCCCCAGTTTCCCATATTCTTGAACAGATTTCTTTGATTTTCCCAACCGTGCCCATCTTGACTTGTTCGTATAACTTGTCAATGAACACCTTTAAGTTTTCTCTTTGATAATCATCAACACACTCACAACCCATAGTGAAAACGGGCCAAACCATTTGTGTTATTAGAGGTGACTTATTGTCCATACTGGAATACACCATGATGAATTCATTGATAACACCCTCTCTATTGATTTGAGGTTTCACCAATTTATAAAGATTTAATAAAACTGCCAACGACCAGCATTGGGCACATTTCAATCTCATTTCATAATTCTCACCTATCTCAACATATTCTCTATAGTTCAATAACTTGTTCTTAATCTCTTCATATAATATCAATACCCCTTCACCATCATGTAACCTTTTCCTTAAATAACATAGCTTGTGAATGCATTGAAAAATCTCCACTGGACAGCCCATCAACTTTGTTGTTGAATTCACACTGTTACCATACCAGGTTGGTTCACAATATGGAAGTCTGTAGTCAGGAGATATTACTGCAGTGATGGTATCAAACCATGATAAACTTGCAACCAACAGTACACATTCATCCATAAATGGCTTGAAAATATTATTACTCACAATTTTACTGAACAATTGGAAGAAGATTCTCAAGATTGCATTTCTCCCAGATTCAACCACAGTGAAAAGTAAATTGATATGTATCAGCAATAAAATCATCACAAAATTAGACTTTTGTTTGCCCTGCTCTGTAAACGTTAGATTTTTAATAACTTTTTGTATATCCAATTCACCATTTGATTCTTGTTTCAAGTAATTAATCAAGTACTCCATTGTGTTATTGACATGTTTGATACCTGTGGGTGGTAGTGATTTGTTTGATTCAAAGATATGGATAAATCCTAATGAAATGAAGCAACTCTTAGCAACCTCATAGTCCAGGTATTTCAAGGTCAACTGTGGCCAAGGGGTTGAAGGATGTGCATCCAGAAGTGGTAACAATCTCTTGAAGAAATGCTTCAGCATCTTCTGTTCCTCAAGATCTTCGAAAATATCGTTATCAGGAAACAAATCTTGAAACTTTTGAAACTCATTTATGAGCTGAGAGTCAGATTTGACAACTGCCAGTTGATTAATGAAGTCAGGTTCGTTCCTCAGGATCTGACCAAGACTATGAAGTTCTCTAGGATTTGATTGCTCGTCCAATGGTGGTAATGAGTGTGAAGAGTTAGACGAGGAGTGCATATCTTGAGGATCAAAGTCATTAGTCAGTGCTTCGTTCAATTGTGCACCAGAGGCCTCATTCAATTGCTCATTCGAAGTGTAATCAATCCTTTTAGCCAAAGATTCTTTCAATCTAGGACGACCCCTGAACCCATGAATCATTTCGCCTTTTGAGTTGAACTTCACATGGTTTCTACTATCATCAACATCAAAGGAAAGCTTGATCCCATAACCCTCACATTCTCTACCACTCTTCAAACAGTTTTCGCAGCTCGGTTTTGCTTCATCACACTTCCGGCGACGCTTCTTGCATGTCCAGCAACCAGTCCTAACCCGTTTTATCCTTGCCATTGCCTGGGGAGAATTTTAGTCTCAGTTGAATAAAATGCATAGTAGTTTTCTTGAGTTTTCAATCTTATCGAAAAAATCATAAAATATAAAACTAACAGGAAAGATGTACGCAAAAAGGCTAAAATGCCAAATGAGTTCTGAATGAATCTGCTGCTGTACAGCACCATGGTGATGAATTACGGACTCAAGTTCGAGGATAAAAGTCATGTTACACTTCATATTTTGAAGAAACTGAGCATGAGCCCTTCTGTTGGAGATTTAATGCAACAGAAATCACCCTACAGATCACACATAGAACACAGGGAATATTTAAAGGTATTATTGAACACTAAATGAGACTCCCATGTTCTAGGTATAGAACGCTGTTCTTGGGTTTTGTGATTGTTCAACAGGCTCGGTGATTGTATCACTATTAAAAAGTCCATCCATCATTTGATCAACAGGTAAATTGCCAGGTCTACCGAATGTAATGACCGCACCACCATCAAGGATGTATAAACCCCAGCATAACCTTCTTCTCATCTCCAATTGTAATTGATTCTTTGAACTTGTCCAATTTTCGCTGTAAAAGGCCTAATCCCCTTGCCCATTCCAAGAGCAACACCCAACAAGTACCAACCAGTGTTTGGATTGTTTCTCTTTTGAGCACAGTTACTCAACAAAGTTACCGCTTGCAACAGTGGGATGCTCACATGTTCAAAAACATATGATGGTAGGTATGATTTGGCATTTTGATAGTAGTATAGATTCAGATTTGAAGATTCACCATGTAAACAGCAAACACCTAGAGCCAAAACTGTATTTAACAAGATTTACCAGATCTCATGAGGTGGTGTTCGGATCTCATCACGGTATTGTGCAAGCATGTCTCTTTATGAATGAATGGTTATGAAGTTGGTAATTGTTGAAATAAAAGATTCGACGAACTCATTGGTTAAGTATGTGACTATAAGCGACAATGTGGAGTCCATATCGAGCACTCTGGAGTAAGTTCTGGAATCTGGGCCTTGAGAAGAAGGACTATGCTCTTCGTCTGTAGACTGTTTGGATATCTTTAAAGCTCTCAACACAACTACCCTTGAAGCAACACCAAAATACCCTTTGTTGGAAGGATTCACACTAGGAGCAGCCATACCACCATTCAATGCAATATTAGAATATTCTTCGACCCAGGTGAATACACTCCAGAAAACAACGACAGCGTTGTGTTAAAGTTCTCCTCAGAGTGAATCAAGCCCTTTTTTTCCTCTCATGCGGTTTTTTTTTCGAGGGTTCAAAGCATTGGTCACTTGAAGAGAGCTGTCCAGCAGAGAAAAGCTAAAAGGAGATCTCCTTGTTTGTTTAAAAAAGTTTATAGTTATGTTAATTAAGCAGAGTTTAACCTCTAGCTATAAAAACTTACATATATATGTCTATTGGTAAAGTTGGAGTTTTGAAATTGATTGACAATTTACAACACCAAAACCAAAAGTTCCCATCAAAGCTTCTACTACTGGATTTATTTATGGTTATTGCTGGAGGCGGTATTTGCTGGAGATCGCAGAACGATTCCACCAAATGCTTTTTCATGCCTGAGAACAGAGTGAATGATCAACTGTTAGTTGCCAATCAAAAGTTAGATGGGTCTATGTGGTCAAGATAGTGGCCTTTTGAAGGCAAGCCTGGTTTCAAAAGGATTTACTTGTTGAATTTGGTCATGAGTTTTCACAACAAGGGGATTACCTCCTTTATCTACTTATGTTTTTACTTTTGTAATAGTATGGGGTCATGACTCCTAACCATACCTCATTGGTATAGTCACATGACCCTACTATTCTGGATTCCTGAGTATAAGAGGAGGTAATAATCCCCTCACTCATTTCAGGACTATAAAAGGAGCTAATGAGCCCTTTAGCTCCTTTCCTTCTATATAGTAACGAGGGGGGCGTTTCCTAAGCAAGTGATGTGGTATCATGAAGCTTAGTGACTTGTTTCCCAACCACCATCAATACAAGCGTTTATTAGGCTACTTTACTGCCCCAAGCAATTCATAGATCCTAGTACTCGCAAATACACACTTAAGTTAACCAAACTTAATACAACTTTAATAAAATATCCGATACATTACTATTGAAATGGCAGATTACACAGAGGGCCTTCATTTGTCAGCCCATTTGTCAGCCCATCCTGCATCCTACATCTCAGATCACATGATCTCACATACTAAACCATAATCCTAACACCCTCTCTTAGGGTTTAGAATCTTAGATCTTTCAAGATCCCATGTTGTAGTTTTGGAAGTGGTTTAGTCAATAGATCAGCCTTTTGATCTTTCGTAGCAACGTATTCGATGATGACCTTCTTGTTTTCCAAGTAGTCTCTGATAAACATCAATCTGGTATCAATATGCTTAGACTTTGAGTGATAAATAGGGTGTTTTGCCAGTTTGATGGCCCCCTGGTTATCGCACTTGATAACAAAGTTATCAATGACAACCTGGAGGTCTCTAAACACCTGTAGTAGCCAAGCACCTTCCTTGACAGCTTCAGTTAAGCACATGAATTCAGCTTCGGTTGAGGATAGAGCAACTGTAGTTTGGAGTTTCGATCTCCAGCAAATAGCGCCTCCGGCATAACCATAAATAAATCCAGTAGTAGATCTTCTTGTCTCAGGTTCATTGGCATAATCAGAGTCACAATATGATGTTAGACCTTTACCATTTCTTCTGTAGGTAATACACCAGTCTTTGGTTGAATTCAAGTATCTGATAACCTTTTTAGCAGCGTTTAGATGAATATTCTTTGGATTGTTCAAGTGTCTCGAGAGAACGCCAATAATGTAAGAAATATCATATCTGGTAACATTTGCGGCAAATAGCAATTTTCCAACAATAGATCGATATTCAGTTTCATCAGTGGGATCATCAGGGACTAGAGGACCACTCAAGGCTTGTCCAACCGCAGCAGGAATAGTTTCACCTTTAGCATCAGCTAAACCGCACTCCAGCGCTACCTTCTTGACATAGTCTTCTAGTGAGATGGTGATGTGATAATCAGTTGGGTCCTGGTGGATGTTTATCCCTAGGAATTTTGACACTAACCCCAGATCTTTTATCTTGAAGGCATTTGCTAGCAACGTCTTTGTTTCTTTCATCAGCTTCTCATTATTCCCACAGATCAGAATATCATCCACATATAGTCCTAATATGATTATGGTAGCATCAATTCTCTTAGAGTACAATCCTAACTCAGCTCGATTTCGCTTGAAACCGTTCTTTTCCAAAAGACCATTGATAGTACGATTCCACACATAAGGACTTTGCTTGAGACCGTACAATGATTTCTTCAACTTTAACACCTTCTTTGGGTTCTTGACGTAGCCTTCAGGCTGTTCAACATAAATCTCCTCATCAAGCTCTCCATTGAGAAAGGCATTTGACACGTCCATCTGGTGAACACATAGTTTATGCTCAGCACTCAGTGCCAAGAGGAGTCTCACTGACTCGTATCGAATAACCGGGCTAAAAGTTTCTGTAAAATCAATCCCGGCAACCTGAGTAAATCCTTTTGCAACCAGTCTTGCCTTCAAGAGGCCACTATCTTTGATAACACAAACCCACCGAACCTTAATAGGCTTTACGCCTGGAGGGCAATCCACATAGTGGAAAGTCTGGTTATCCACCAAGGCAGTAAATTCTTTGTCAAAAGCTTCTTTCCATAATTTTCGGTTTGGCAATTTCATTGCCTCTTTGTATGTGACAGGTATTTGCGTAATAGCGACGTCTGAGGCGGCCACAAATGCAGTAGCTGCCAGATTTACCGAACCAGTTTTACCAAAGAACGCAGTACTTTCAGGAGTGTTGTTTCTTCTTCTTGCTAGATTCTTTCACAATTTCCCTCTCTGAAGATGAATTATCTTTAGCCAAAATGTTCAAAGGATCTGGTTCAAAAACAGAAGCAGGGATAGTAGTAAC
>PPMH03000078.1:0-15302 GCA_003707945.3 Taiozyma bovis | reverse complement strand
AAGGTTGTGGACTGATCATCAGGAGCAACTGTTTCACAGTGAATACTTCAGAGTTAATATGGCCTCATATTACTACTTGATCGAGACATTGAGTAGTAAGAAATGGGGGTAGCGATTCCTGGACTGTCAGTTAGAGTCAGAACACAAGAACAATCATGATATGGACCAAATTGCAAGTTGCTCAAACGTTTGGCATTTTGGTGTATTGGGTCCTATATTTTATGACTTACGTAATATACTGGAAAATTTATATGTGTAAGTAAATCAACAACAAGATAAAGCTTCTCTCTCTCTTTCTCTTCCAGGTTTTGCATGCTCAAACGCATGATGTCACGCTCAGTCTCGCCTACCTCCACTACGAAGAAGCACAAGAAGACACCTACGCTCACTGCTGCCGGTTTTAGGACCAAAGACCAAGACAATCACCAGAACACAGTCAATGATGATATTGCCAACTATGTCATCGATGGTGCTTTAAGAAGGGTTGAGCCTTACTACTTTACATATCTGACCTTTTGCAAACTGAGATGGAGAGATAGAACACTGCTGGATATCTTTTCCAATGAGTTCCGGGACAGAAGCATTGAGTATTACTCTAAGAGCATCGAGTCTGGGAAGGTGTTATTAAATGGGAAGAGTGCTGATTTGGATACTGTGGTGCGCAATGGGGACCTGATCACTCACAAGATCCACCGCCATGAACCACCTGTGAGTTCTCGTGATATCAAGATCGTGAAGGAAACTGACGAACTGATCGTCATTGACAAGCCAGGTGGTGTCCCCGTGCATCCTACTGGTCGTTATAGATTCAACACTGTGACTAAGATATTGAAGCTAGAGAAAGGTATGGAGGCACATCCTTGCAACAGGCTGGATAGATTAACTTCTGGGTTGATGTTTTTGGCTAAAAACCCTAAAGGTGCTGATAAATTAGTCGAACAGTTAAAAGCTAGAGAAGTTCAAAAAGAATACATTGCGAGAGTAAAGGGTATCTTTCCTGATGATATGATTGTCGTTGATAAGCCTGTAAATACAATAGATCCAAGACTGGGACTCAACTATATTGATGAATCTGAGAATGGTAGAACTGCAAGCACAACTTTCAAGAAGATCAGTTCAGATGGTATTACTAGTATAGTAAAATGTATGCCACATACTGGTAGAACCCATCAAATCAGAGTCCATTTACAATACCTGGGCCATCCAATTGCCAATGATCCAATTTACTCCAATATTGAACACTGGGGCAAAGAGTTGGGCCAAGGTGGTAAAGCTGACCTAACAACTGTGAGAACCAAATTGGACAAAGTTGGTAAGACTCAGAGTGCCAAATCTTGGTATTATCCAGATTCAACTGGTGAATTGTTGCTAGATGAACAGTGTGAACAATGTGGCACTGAGTTATACTCTGATCCAGGTCCAAATGATCTATCATTATGGTTACATGCTTTCAAATACTATTCAACCGATGATTCTAACCCATGGTCTTATCAAACAGAATTCCCAGACTGGGCCATGGAACCTCATGTTGAAATGATGGAATTGGCACTTGAACAGGCTAAGAAGTGTGAACGGATAGATCAGGCATTCAGTGTTGGTGCTGTTCTGGCTTATAATGGTCAAGTGTTAGCGACTGGGTTTACAAGAGAATTAGAAGGTAATACTCATGCTGAGCAGAATGCCTTGGAGAAATACTTCCAGCAAACAGGAGAGAGGAAACTTCCTAATGGTACAGTGGTGTATACCACGATGGAACCATGTTCATTGAGGCTAAGTGGAAATAAACCGTGTGTTGATAGAATCTTGGAGTTTGATGAGATCAAGAGTGTCTTTGTGGGTGTTATGGAACCAGATACGTTTGTCAAGAAGAATGTTGGACAAGAGAAATTGAAAAGTCAAGATGTAGAATACGTGAAGGTTCCAGGCTTTGAAGAAAGAGCTTTGAAAGTTGGGTTTGGAGGTCATGAGAAGAAATGAACATATCTGTAAGGCTTTTTATTTTAATCAAGTGATAGAGATATTTTGTTCAGCAAAAAAGAAAAGACATAAAGAATCTTCCTGCTTGTAGAATCTCTAAGTGTATTGGAAGACTTGCAAGCCTCTTTTGATTGGTTTTTTTGATTGATTTAATGCATTTTATATATATCTATCCCCATAGTGCCCGTACCAAATTCGTGCCCATACCAAATTCTGGGGAAAAGTTGAAAAAAACAAAAGAAGATAAAAAGGGTTGCCTGACTTCAATAACAATGAACAACCACCTAAATTTCCCCTTCAAAAGAGCCTCATTCCTGGAGAATATCACAGATCCTTAGTACAAAAAGACTCGAAAGCACCATATAACAAAACAAGCTCTGCTGGAGAACCGTTTTCTGCTTGGAATTGATGCCTGTTTACACCGTATCCCATGTATGTAAACCTATTGTGAACTATACTACCCTTTAAATGATACGGAAAAAGGTTACTAACTCGTTGTGTTTTCTAGGTGCAGAACATTCGTATCTGTGTGGTGATGGTTGGGTTGCCTGCCAGAGGGAAGTCGTTTATTTCTCAGAAGGTTGTTCGATACTTATCTTGGTTATCCATCAAGGCCAAATCGTTTAATGTTGGGAATTATCGTCGTAAACAAGAATCTCATCCAGATGCTGAATTCTTTGACATTCATAATGAAGATGGCTTGAAGAAAAGACACGATGCTGCCGTTGCTGCTATCCATGACATGATGACTTGGTTTAACGAAGAAGATGGTGTTGTTGCCATCTTGGATGCCACAAACACTACTAGAAACAGAAGAGAGTGGATCTTGAGACTTTGTAGAGAGAATTCCATTGAACCGATGTTTTTGGAAAGTGTTTGTGATAGTGAGAGCTTGGTGATGAAGAATGTCAATGATGTTAAGACAACTTCTCCAGATTATAATGGTATTGATTCAAATATTGCTGTTCAAGATTTTTTGAAGAGAATTGAAAAATATAAAGAAGTTTATGAACCTTTAGATCTTGATAATGATAAAGATTTGACTTTTATTAAGTTGATTGATGTTGGTAAACAAGTGATCATTAATAAGATTGAAACATATTTGGAAAGTCGGATTGTTTATTACGTAATGAACTTACATATCAAACCAAGAACAATTTGGTTATCAAGACATGGTGAGAGTATGTATAATCTGGAAGGTAAAATTGGTGGTGATGCTGATTTAAGTGAACGTGGGTTTGAATATGCCAAAAGATTACCAACGTTGATCAAAGATGCTCTTAGAAAAGAGAATGGAGATGAGGATGTTGATTTGACAGTCTGGACTTCAACTTTGAAAAGAACTCAACAAACAGCACAACATTTACCCTATGATAAATTACAATGGAAGGCATTGGATGAATTGGATGCTGGTGCTTGTGATGGATTAACTTATGAAGAAATTGAACAACAATTCCCACAAGATTTCAAGGAACGTGATGAAAATAAGTATGAATATCGTTATAGAGGTGGTGAATCGTATCGTGATGTTGTTATTCGTTTAGAGCCAATTATGATGGAATTGGAGCGTCAAGAAAACATATTGATTATTACACATCAAGCGGTGTTGAGATGTATTTATGCTTATTTTATGAATGTTCCACAAGAGGAATCACCTTGGATGTCAATTCCATTACATACATTGATCAAATTAGAACCAAGAGCATATACTACAATGGTGGAAAGAATTAAGGCTGATATTCCAGCAGTTAGCACTTATAAGGAGAAAGGTACTAGTAAACTTGGAGAATTGGATGATCCAACCAATAAATCCAAGAATCTGATCACTGGAGCTCCATTGACTAAGAAGTGAGGAGAGGCTATTACGGAGGAATGCTTCTGTTTTCCATCTTTCCATCTATGTTTATGGGAATCGAATAGTAACGAGATAAGTAGAAATTGTAGTTAAAACCTCAGTCTCGAATAAAGATTAGTTAGACTTCGGAATTCCGTGATTCAAGCCGAATGGGAGCTTCGGCAAACAATTAAGACAAAGACTTGCATTAGAGAGCTAGAGTTAGGGCCCTTTGACCCTTTGGCCTACGTCCCTTTGGCCTACGCCCCTTTGGCCTACGTCCCCTTGGCTTTGAACTCTGAGGTTTTGGTTTTGGTTACAAGGGATGGAGAATCATGTATAACAGGCCATTTTTTATCCATGGGGGTCTGACCAAAATGTGTTCATCATGGTAATTGATTATAACAGTAGATTACAATAGAGTATACAAAACACAGTATATTAATTGAACCAATCATTGTCCTTGCTTTTGTCATTTCATCCGGACACCAATCAGCACCAATGCCGAGGCCCCTTTCCCGATCTCGGCAGTTTGTTAAACCGGGGCAAAAACGGGAATTACTTGGTGAGGAACTGACCAATCAGAGAGCGTAGAAATAATACCACTTCAAATCACAACTCATCGGGTCCTTATGAATGACCCCCCTCGTCCTGTGGCCCGTACCAGATGTCCATCCCACAAATCAACAAATCCCAATAACTCTTTTTTATAAACTTGGTTTTCCTTCTTTTCTAATTTCCCAATTTCTCTCCTTCTTCCTTCTTCTTCACCTTCATCACAAACCTCTTCAAAGCAATGCTCGCTGCTCGTAACGCCTTGAAGGCCCCAAGATTCGCCCGTGGTCTTGCTACCATTGGTGATCTGACCAAGGACTCCAAAGTCCACCAAAACTTGTTGGAAGATCATTCCTTTATCCAGTACAAAAAGCATTTGGAAAATGTCAACATTGTTAGAGAAAGATTGAACAGACCTTTGACCTATGCTGAAAAGCTACTGTACGGTCACTTGGACGACCCTCATAATCAAGAAATCGAACGTGGTGTCTCTTATTTGAAATTAAGACCTGATAGAGTTGCTTGTCAAGATGCTACTGCTCAAATGGCCATTTTACAATTCATGTCTGCTGGTTTACCTCAAGTTGCTACCCCAACCACCGTCCATTGTGATCATTTAATTCAAGCTCAAGTTGGTGGTGCTAAGGATTTGGCTAGAGCCATTGATATCAATAAGGAAGTTTACGACTTTTTGGCCACTGCTACTGCTAAATATAACATTGGTTTCTGGAAACCAGGTTCAGGTATCATCCATCAAATCGTTCTAGAAAACTACGCCTTCCCAGGTGCCCTGATCATTGGTACCGATTCACATACTCCAAACGCTGGTGGTTTGGGTCAATTGGCCATTGGTGTTGGTGGTGCTGATGCTGTTGATGTCATGGCTGACTTGCCATGGGAATTAAAAGCCCCAAAGATCCTAGGTGTCAAATTAACTGGTAAAATGAACGGTTGGGCTTCTCCAAAGGATATCATTTTGAAATTGGCTGGTATCACTACTGTTAAAGGTGGTACTGGTAAGATTGTTGAATACTTTGGTGATGGTGTTGACACTTTCTCATGTACTGGTATGGGTACCATTTGTAACATGGGTGCTGAAATCGGTGCTACTACTTCTGTCTTCCCATTCAACAAATCAATGGTTGAATATTTAGATGCCACTGGTCGTGGTGAAATTGCCAAATTTGCTCAATTATACAAGGATGACTTCTTATCTGCTGATAAAGGTGCTGAATATGATGAATTGATTGAAATTGACTTGAACACTTTGGAACCTCATGTTAATGGTCCATTTACTCCAGATTTAGCCACTCCAATTTCAAAATTAAAAGAAGTTGCCATTGAAAATGACTGGCCATTAGAAGTTAAAGTTGGTTTAATTGGTTCTTGTACCAACTCTTCTTATGAAGATATGACCAGATCGGCCTCCATCATTAAGAATGCTGCTGAACATGGTATTAAAGCCAAATCTTTATTCACTGTTACCCCAGGTTCAGAACAAATTAGAGCCACCATTGCTAGAGATGGTCAATTGGAAACTTTTGAAGAATTTGGTGGTGTTGTCTTGGCTAATGCTTGTGGTCCATGTATTGGTCAATGGGATAGACAAGATATCAAAAAGGGTGACAAGAACACCATTGTTTCTTCATACAACAGAAACTTCACTTCAAGAAACGATGGTAACCCAGCTACTCATGCCTTTGTTGCCTCTCCAGAATTAACCACTGCTTTTGCCATTGCTGGTGATTTAAGATTCAACCCAATCACTGATAAATTAGTTGGTGCTGATGGTAAAGAATTCCTATTGGCCCCACCATCTGGTGATTCATTACCAGTTAGAGGTTATGATCCAGGTGAAAACACTTACCAAGCCCCACCAGCTAACCGTGAAACTGTTCAAGTTCAAATTGCCCCAGAATCTGACCGTTTACAAAAATTGACTCCATTTAAACCTTGGGATGGTAAAGATGGTGAAAACTTGCCAATTTTGATCAAATCAAAGGGTAAGACCACCACTGATCATATTTCAATGGCTGGTCCATGGTTGAAATACCGTGGTCATTTACAAAACATTTCCAACAATTATATGATTGGTGCCATCAATGCTGAAAATGACAAGGCCAACCATGTTAGAAACGTTTACACTGGTGAATATAAAGGTGTTCCAGACACCGCCATTGACTATAGAGACAATGGTATCAAATGGGTTGTTATCGGTGGTGAAAACTTTGGTGAAGGTTCCTCAAGAGAACATGCTGCTTTAGAACCAAGATTCTTGGGTGGGTTTGCCATTATTACTAAATCTTTTGCTCGTATTCATGAAACCAATTTGAAGAAACAAGGTTTATTACCTTTGAACTTTGTTGAACCAGAAGCTTATGATAGAATCAATCCAGATGATAAGGTTGATATCTTGGGTTTAACTGAATTAGCTCCAGGTAAGAATTTAACTTTAAGAATCCATCCAAAGGATGGTGAAGCTTGGGAAACTCCATTATCTCATACTTACAACTCTGAACAAATTGAATGGTTCAAATATGGTTCTGCTTTGAACAAGATGGCTGCTGCTGCTGCTGAAAGAGCTGCTAAATAAGTATTAGTAACTTTAGCTGGTAATCTTTTGTGTGTTCATTGCGATTTTTGGGTTTGTTTTTGGTCATTATACATAAGAGAAGATTAATCCTATTTAACTTAATTAAATTATATTTGTTATTTATCAATGTCTGCTTTTTATGTACATTTTAGTTAAATACGGGTTCTTTTGTTGTTTTTCTTCACCAAGTGATCAATTGAAATCTTTCATCAATCTCCTTTTGTGAGTTGATGTAGTCCAATGTTCTCAAGAAATGTCTCTTTGGATTATCATTATTGTTAGCACTGGTTGTCTCATTTTCTAATGCATCCAGATTAGTTTGAATCAATTCGATTAATCCATTGATATATTTCACAGTGATAGATTCATTACCATGGATGAAATAATACAAACATCTGTTCAAGATTTCCACAAACAATTCAATCGACACAGAAGCATCCATACAGGCATCAGCAACCCTCAATGATCTTTGTAAACATTCCAAGACTCTTTTACCATCTCTATTAAATTCGGTGACTCCTTCTTCCTCGCCAATCGATGGAATCTCAACTCCCCACCATAAATGAGAGGCCAAATACACTGAACGACATTGATCCGGTTTCTTCAATAGTTTGGAACCATGTAGTGCAGTCTTTGTGATCAATGTGTCAAAGTTTTCCTTGGAAAAGTTTCTTGATGATTGTAATACACCAGCAATTGAAACAATGGACTGGAATTGTAATCTTGAATCACTGATTGATTCTTCATAAATAGTGAAAGCTTGAGCAAAGAATTCATAAGCAATCTCCTCATATTGAATTTGATCAGCAATAGTAGCAGCAGATAAGTATAACTTGAATCCCAATTCCACCTGTTGTTGTTGTCTATATAAATCATTGATCAATCTAGATAAGAATTTGAACAAAGAGTTTGTTAAAGACATCACCGCTTCATCGTTCAATACATCTTCAGGGATCTTGATATTTGATGTCTTGTTCAATCTTCTAATTAGTTTCAAAGTATTGAAGAACAATGCAGGATAAGTATACTTGATATTACCTGATTGTAAGAAAGTCTTCAAGGTGGTCAATAGCTTGGAATGTATCGTTGAGTCCTTGTTAAATACCAAATGTATCAATTTGGCGAGTTTCTCTTGTTCCAAGATATACTCAATTGGTTCTTCGTCACCATTGGTATTAGGTTTTGATTTGGAGTTGATAACAATCTTTAAAAGTTTAAAAATACCTTGCACATTGTTGACTGTTTTGATCTTGACTCTTGATTCTAATAGATTATTCAAAATGTCCAAACTTATCAATTCTGACACCGAGGTTGGTTGTTGGTTTAATAACTCTTCGAAATTCTTTAATTTCAACACTTTCAACAAGTTGGAATAATTCTCAATTGGTGAAACAAGTAAACTTCTGAAATTAACATCATTAGATAAAATGTTATTAATCTCTTGATTTTTTAATTTAGAAACCTCTTGGATCTTATCAATGGCAAACTTCAAGATTTGATCAATGTATTCATAATGTTCTGGGTAATAAGTCAGACTTAGTTTGCAAATGGAGTTTAAAATTTCACTTAGCTCTTCAATGGATAGACCTTTAGTTTCATCTAATTGTGTGGAATAGTACCAGAATTTTTCAAATAGGTTGAATTGTAAACCTTTAACTTTAGAGCTTTCAATGTAAAGTGGAGTTTCTTCAACAGCTGCCATTTCTTCGACCGATTCAGATTCGTTTTCATGTTTCTCTTCTCTTTCATCATCTTCATCATCATCAATGGAACTTTTAGGTTGAGCTCCTGGTTTGTCTTCTAATGATAATCCTTTTAAAGCATCAACATCTTCTCTTTTAGCAAACTCACTCAATCTATCAATCAAAGTGATCAATATCTTTTTATAACTAACATTTGGATTCAAATCTTGGATACTTTTCAAGAATTCATCCAAAGTGAACAAATGGAATTCATCTGGGAACACTTGGATAACAACATCCAATAAATATTCTTGAGCTAAATAATCTTTACATTGAATGATTTGTTCCAAGATGGTTGGTAAGATATAATCTTTGTAGAAATTCAAATCTTTGCAAGTGTTTTCCAAGAATTGAGACAGTCTGACAAGGTTAGAACCAACAAGGATCTTCAATTCCTCTCTTTCTTTGATTCTCTTACCTTTTTCCCTTGTTGGACCTTGATGTTGTAATCTAACCCATAATTTGTTCATTTCGATGAAATTTGTAATGACAAACTCAATGGAATCTTGACCGTTAGGTAATAATGTCTTTGTTCTTTGTGAAAGATAGTATCTCAGGAATAAACCTCTAATAGGGTATTGGACACCTCTTGTCATCTCGATTAGATCCTTCATGATTTCTTTGATTGGTGCATCTGGAACAGCCATGTAAACGGTACCAACGGTGATCATCAAGTATAGTCTGGGTATTATGTTACCAGCGTACTGAACCAGCTCATACAGATCGGCAAGGTGATGATGAGGATGTGAATCTTTCAAGTAATTTGATAACAAGTCTAAAGAGTCAAAGATAAGCATGTATAATTCATAGTATTGTTTTGGGGTCAATTTGGATGTTCTCATCTCAGTAAGGAAATTCGAGGCATGTTTCAGGGCATCCATCAGCTTCCCTTTAGTCTCAAGGCATCTTTTCATCAATTGAGTCTCCTGTTTGATGACTTGCAAGGAGTTTTGAAGAATGGCCACTTGTTCTTCAGGGGTTATCGGTTGTTCACTCATTTTCAAGGAAAAAACAGTGGTTTATGGAGGAGTTTTGTCTGTTTTTGGGGGCTGTGGATGTTGTTTTCGGTGTAATTGTACTGTGAATGAATTCAGGGCTTCTTTTTTTATTGTTTATGTTTATTCAGTGGCAAATTTATATATAATTCATTGTTTATTGTTTTTTTTTTGTTTTTTTTATAGTGAATGGTTATAGTACAATAACACTAAAGAATACTAAAGAATACTACAGTATCTTCTTCTCTCTCTATATACAAGTTCTTCTATGTAACATAAACATTGTAAGTGGCATAAGACTAATATCTCATCCACTGAATATATCAACATTATCTGGGTTATCAACACCCATTGACTTCATTTGTTTCATCATTTGATCCTGTAAGACATCTTCCAAGTTCTTTGTACCAAAGACAAACTGACAAAATTTTGATAATTGGAAAGTTATATCACTGATGGTCATTATAAAGATAAAGATACCATATCTTGTAACACAACTTACTTTATCCCAAACATTCATATTCGCTTCCTTTGGTTTGTTCAAGAAATAACCCTTAACAGCCTCTTTGGTGAACAAATTGATTCTATTGATTGGTGCTTTAAACTTTTGGTTCAATAATTGCATCATTCTCATTGCTCTACCAAGGAAGATCATCTCCAAGGGGAAATGTTCAGTTTCTTTAAAGAAGTTCTTAAAATTCTCCTTCATATATTGCTCTTTTTGAAACTTGGTCATCTTGGATAAGTTCTCTGATGTCTTATGATAAGGCTTTAATAATGCAAAACTGGCAAACATATCACTTTGATCAGATCCAATGCCCCAACTTATAGCAATTCTCTTTAATTCCTTATCATTCAACTCAAATAATGATTTCCATAGATTACAGTATTCATAACGTAGAGATTCTGGAAACTCAACGTAAAGACCATGATCCAATAACACCAGTTGTTGTTTCTTGTTGTTGTTGTTGTTGTTGTTGTTGTTGTTGTTGTTGTTGTTGTAACGCACTAACACATTTCCTGGATGGGGATCTGAATGAACAAACCCCCATTCAAAGATCATCTTTGAGAATAAGGTCAAATAATCCTTCATAATCAGTTTTGTATTGTATTTGGTCTTCAAGAAATCAAATTTAACTAACGAATCACCATCGCACCATTCAGCAACAAGGACTCGTTCCCCTGATAATTCTTTGTACACTGTAGGAATATGAATCTTGTCATTTAAATAGTCATCATTGGCAATCAATCTTCTTGTTCGTTCACCATTCTGTAATTCAATATTGAAATCAACTTCCTCTTTCATATGTTGAGCAATATAATCTGAACTGAAACTAACTGGTATCTCAAAAAAGTATTCATATAACTTTGTGAACAACTTATAAGTAATCAGATCTGCATTTATTTGTTTTGAAATGTAATGATGTTGGACTTTCAATGCCACTTCTTCACCTGTTTTCAATTTGGCCTTGTGAACTTGAGCAATACTTGCACTTGCAATTGGATCTTTATCAATTGTTTCAAACAATTGTTCATAATCACCTAATTCAGCTCTTAAAGTTTCATCAATCTTATACCAAGGATCAGTAGCTGCAGAGTCATATAATTTGGAGAATTTATCTTGAAATGCCTTTGGGAAAATACTAGCTTGATTAGCAATGTTTTGACCAAATTTGATATAAAGTCCTTTATTCCCATTCAATAAATTGAACAATCTATCAGCATTTCTCTCATGAAGTCTCCCAATATCTGATGATTCTTTGAAGTTAAGACCATAATCAATACCTATTACCGTTAAAGTGAAGAATGCCTTCAATGTTCTCCAACCAGTCGATTCATTTTGGATCTTATCATAAACTATTAAAGAACCAATAACACCAGTACTATAAAGCAAATATGGCCTAGAGGGACGCTTCTGAGTGCTTGGACCAGTCTGTGTGGCAAAAGACCGTTTCAGTGATTGTTTTATTCTGTTTTTGAACATTTGAACTTTGTGATTAACATAGTTATTAGGTGGTTAATGGGGGAATTTTTGAATTATATATATATATATATATATAAACCCCGAAATGATCTTAAGGCAATAGCAATAGAAAGATTAGTTCTTCACAATATAAATCAATGCCTTTCAGATCTATCACTACACAGGAAGCAATCCTCAACAAGTTTCAAGTCTCAACTCTTTCGATCATTGAACAAGTCCCCAGAATTGACCACAAGAATAACAAATCTCCAAGATGAACATCCCATCAAATCATATGGTCGTTTAAGATCAAATTCACAGAATGCATGGATATCTTTCTTCTTTTCACTGACAAGAATGATTTTGTGCTTGTGGCTGACAAAGATATCAAATTGTTCTTGAACGATTCTGCAGAGTTGTCAAATAAGGAGTTTGCCCATACATTACATGAGTATTCAACAGATTTATCAAGAATTGGGTGGGAATACATACCTTGAGAATGTTGAATATTTGAACACCCAAATCCTTAAATTCAAAAAGATTTTAAACGATTTGTTTATCAAGTTGGGTGCCATTGAAAAGAGTAGATACTTTTAAGTTACTTTTAAGATACTTTTAAGCATCTACAATAAGAAAGGTTATGTATAAAACTTAATTTAAATCACCTTATTCATCTGCTCAATGGAATAATCCAAAATGAAACTTTGTTCAGTCAAATCATCAATTCTATTGAAATGTCTCTCGTTATAAGGAATCAGGGCCTCCACGAATTGTACCAAACCAGGGATCTCAATCAATCTTTCTGCAACAAAACTGTTCAGTATCACTCTGATCAATTTTTGTGACACTGCAAAGAAACGAGCATTGGTGTTCCAAGTTCTAATTCTCTTGAATAATAATAAGATTTGATCATTGTTCAAAGTCTTAATCACAGAATCAAGCTCTTCACCAATAATGAATTCATCTGGATTAGCATTGGCAGCAATGGCATTCTTCAAAACATTGTATAGCCTCATTGGATGATCCAAAGTTAATGCAAGTAAGAAGGCATCAGACCAATTACCATTATTAATATGATTTTGTAATGATTGTTCTTGTTCAACTTTCAATTTCATAGCTTCTTCTTCTTCTCTATTCACTTCATCTGTGTTATCTTGCCAGAATTGGAAAACACCATCAGCATCAGCACTTATAAATTCCTCACCATTATTCTTGACAATAATGGACCAAATTCTATTGGCATGCATATCTAAAGTCTTCAAACATTCACCTGAAGAAGAATCCCAGATCTTGATAAGACCATCTGCACCTGTGGAAATAACTTGCTTCTCCTTATTCAAAAACTCCACTCTTTGAACAGAATTAGTATGACCTTCAAATGTCTTTAAACATTGGAAATCGGTCAAGGACCAAAGTTTCAAAGTCTTATCACCAGAGGCAGTGATCAACAGTTTATCATATTTGCAAAACTTGACATCCCATAGACCACGCTTATGACCTTTCAAGACACCAATAGTTTCACCTGATTCCAAATCCCAAATCTTAGCAGTCTTATCAAATGAAGCAGTAGCAAAGAATTCATCGTTCGGTGAGATATCCAATGAATTGATGTCCTTTTCATGGGCACGTCTAGTATATTCTGATGTTGTAATGATGATTGGTAATGTGTCTTTGGCGTTAGGTTTTGGAATCCTCCATTTTTTAATGGTTAGATCACTTGAACCAGTAATGAGAAATTTTGGGTAATTACCTTCTTCAGCACGAGGCAGACCAATAGCTGAGATTGAAGAAGCATGTCCTTTAAAGATTGCATACAGTTTAAACTTCTCATCATTTTCGTTGAAATGCCATAGCCTAGCTTCATTGTCTTTACTGGCAGTTGCAATCCATAGGCCATCAGAAGAGGCATCTAAAGAGTTCAGTAGATCAGTATGGCCTTCGAAAATTTCAACTTCTAGTGGCTTGGAAATCGGATCTATTATTCTTAATCCTGGGGAGTTGGTGGCTAATGCTATAAGATTCAAGTTTGGACCAACATATCTCATGTCGGCAATGGTACCATGGTTACCTGCAATAATCTTTTGAACTTCAATGGTTTCATCTTTCTCAATTAGATTTGGATCAATTTCATAAAATGTTTGGTCGGAAAGAACCAATAATAAGGATTCATCTGTTGGTAAGACACCAGTAATCAACAATTCTTCAATTGGTTGGGCAGTTTGAGTATAAAAGTCACCAGAGGCTAGCTCCCAAACTTTGAAAACGGCATCACCACCAGCAGTATAAATTAGATCGTTATTTATGAACCCAAGAGCCTCAACCTGTTGCTTTGTTGAGATAGTCTTTTTAGATTTCCATGTCTTTGTATCCCAAATGATCAAGATATCATCCCTACCACCACTAATCAAGAATCTGCCATCAGTACCGCCAAAGGCCAGACCTCTGACGGCATTGCCATGCTCATTCAAACTAGCAGCTTGTTTTCTTTTAACTAGATCCCATATCTTGATTAGACCAGTGGTATCACCACTAGCTAGTTTCCAATTACTCGAGTTCAGTTCACCATGGAATTTTAAAGCAGAAATCAATGAGCCATGACCCTTGAAGCTATGTGTAACAAACCCATTCTCAATATCAAAGACAATGACAGCACCATCAGACCCGCCAAAGGCGAATAAAGTGGATGTTGGATCAACAGATGAAACATATACTGGGGAAGGTAATTTATGGCTTTTGACAAATTTGCTTTCATGAAGATTGAAGATTCTCAATTGTTGGGATTGGGATATCACAGCAAGGTACTTCCCATCCGGTGTAAGTTGTAATGATGTTATTATCTCCCCATCTCCTTCTAGTTTATGCAATATATCATTTGTGGTTAGATCTGTAATGACAATGTCCTCAAGGACTGCAGTGGCCAGTATGGAGCCGTCTCCGGACAATGTAGCCAGTGCACCACCAACGTAGAATGGCGCCAGCTCTGTATTCAAGTATGTGGTCTTGAAACTCATGCAATCAATTGTGAGGAAAGCCGTTTAGTCCGTTTAACAGGTGTCTTTTAGGGGTCTCTTTTGATGCCATTTTCTTTATTTTATTTTTATGTCTGAAATTTTTTTTTTATATAAAAAAATTTACCCGCGAAAATAATCTCATCGCTTATATAATCATTATATAAGCAGATGCTGGGACATCCAAACACCATATACGAATTGATTTAGCTTGATTTATCTTGATTTATCAAACATTCTCGTGTATAGTTGCAGGGCTACATGGAGTGGGGGCCCTTTTGGATAGCAGTAGGTCTTATTCATGAATGCAATACAATCTAGCTGATCCAAAAAAAATGAAGAATATCATGGACAGTTTCAGAGTTTGCCAATTTAGTGAACAATATCAGCAACAGCATTAATATCAAATGCTCCCAGTGATCCTTGGGCCCAGATCAATTCCTGAATTTCACTAGATAGGGTGGATCCAATAGTCAACGTATCTTGCCAAATGATATTGGTTCTTACAAGACTGCACAGGAGTGGGCAACTGTTCAACCTTAGCAAAGATGAATGAGCTGCCAATGGTTCTGGTGGGAGATTCCAACATGCCTAAAGCACCAGCACCAGCACCAGCACCAGCACCAGCACCAACA
>PPMH03000077.1:0-15075 GCA_003707945.3 Taiozyma bovis | reverse complement strand
CTTAGTTATTACACTGATGACCAGAACCATTACAGTCAAAACACCACTTATTCCCCTGGCGGTTCGGATTTGTTTGTTCCTAAACAACCTTCAGCACCGATTGTACCAGTAATGAATCCGATGTGAGATCTTCATTCCTACACAAGGTGTGGTCATCTACAGATCAATTCACTCCTTTTATTTCATCAGATCACTTTGTGATGTTTAGTTTAAATGTTTAGTTTAATACCTGGAGACAGGCTACTCTGATACACAATGAGAGTATGTAATTTCCGATGACCGTCGGAATTAATGGTACACGCACTCACAAAAGAAAGAGATTCAAAAAAAAAATTGGCATGAAAGGCGGTTAATCTAAAGAAAAGTCATTTCCAATTGATATAAGCAACCAGTGAGAAGAAGCCCAGCTCTGTGTCCTAATTTAGAAGAGAACTGTACACTCTACTCCTGTGTTGTTCTGTGTGTGTTTGTTTTCCTGGATTGTTTTTATGTCAGTTTGAAACAACATCTTTGTTTACCATGAGCCAACCATCAAACCCTCCAATATCGGAGGATGAGTACCAAGTGAGTTTGCCTGCATATCAGCTTTAGAGTAAAGTACTAACCCTAGACCTACAGGAGATTGTCATGAGAATGCAGTCATTGAAACTGCCCAATTTGAAAGCTGTTGCCAGAACATTATCCATTGGTCAATCAGGTCGTAAGGCAGATGTCCAAGATCGTGTGAGACGGTACTTGCAAATAGGCAGGGACAGCAACGACAGGGCAAGAATGTTTGCCATCAAGCAGATTGTTCAGGACGCTGCCACAGATCTCTTCAACATAACGCCCTATGAGACACTCTATCGGTCATTCGCTGGTAATCAACTGAATAGAACCAACACCAATGCTTCTAACCTAGGTTCATCACAGCCCACTTCACACTCTGCGATTAAGAAACCATGGGTGTTTTTCAAGCACAATCCTTTCTTTGTGCCCAAAAAGCTGGTGACCCAAAATGCTGGCTTTTGTACCAAAGCGCCAGAATCAAGAGGACAAGGTCAGATATCATTCAGTTTGACCGATGAGGATTATTCCAAACTGACAACCACAAAGAACTTCAAGCTGTTTTTGCTATGTGGTCCTTATGATAGAGCAAAACACAACAGTGATGTTGATATTGAATTCCCACAGCCTTTAGAGATCCATTTCAATAGTGTCCAGATTAAAGATAACGTGAAAGGTATCAAGAACAAACCGGGTACTGCCAAACCGGCAAACCTGACCCCATATATCAGGCCTTCTGGTAGAGTGAATGATTTGAAGATGGTTTATGCCTTTACGAAAGTTGATTACTTGGTATTCTGTTACATTGTGGAGGAAGTCAGTCCAGATAGACTTCTACAAAAGATTTTAGCAAACCCGCACATCACGAAAGAGGTCACCATGAGTCAGTTCAACCAAGATGATCAAGATGAAGATGATATCCAAGAAATGAAGACGCGGTTGAGTTTAAAATGTCCGTTGTCATTCGGTAGAATCAAGTACCCATTCAAAAGTATCTACTGTAACCATTTAGCATGCTTTGATGGGTTATCATTCATTTACTTGCAAGAACAAGCTTCAACGTGGCAATGCCCCATCTGTTACAAATCTGTCAAAGTGAAAGAGTTGTCAGTGAGTGATTATGTTCTGGATATCCTAAAACATACTCCAGAAGACCTTGAACAAGTTGAAATTGACCTTGATGGGTCCTGGAAACCCGTCATTGAGGAAGACGAACACCCACCTACGAAGAGACCTAAATCAGAAACACCTGCCGCTGCTGATTCCCTGCGTGATATCCCTGATACACCAAAGAGGAAAACTCCTCCGTCGCCAATTATAATCAGTCTAGATTCAGACGATGACGATGACGTTGTCGCTATTGAGCCTCCAAAGCCAAAAGAGCATGCTCAGTCCACTCAAACCACGCAGCAAACTCAATCTCCCCAGATAACTCAATCAAACACAAGTGTGCAACAATCTCAGTCGCCTGTTGCTCATGCTGCTCAACCAGCGCAACCAGCTCAGCCAGCTCAACCAGCGCAACCAGCTCAGCCAGCTCAACCAGCCCAACATCAGCATGTTCAACAACCAAATGGTAACTCTTATCTACAGGCCACTAACAATGATCCTTATCAGGCTCAAAGTCATACATTGCCTCAACAGCAGGCTTTGCCTCAACATCAACATCAGCCTCAGCATCGACATCATAGCCAACATGAGCCTCAGTATCCACACAACCAGTATCCACAATACAAAAGCCAGACTCAAGTCCAGCATAACCATCCACAATACCTTGCACAATATCAACGTGAATCACCGACCCTTCACCAACATCACTATCCCTCTCATGGAAAACAGTGCCCGGTTGAGTCACTACTTCAACCTCTCCCAACTCCACAACATCTTTCTCCACAAATTCCGCCACAATTACAAGTACAAAATCTCGAACAAAGCCATAGTCATATCCCAACACAAACTTCGCCGGGCTTACCACCTGCTCAAGCAAGTCGCTCCAATGGTCAAAACGGTACCGCTTCCTCAAGCATGCGTAAACCTTCGCTTGAGCAGAATTCAGTTCAAGGAGTTGGCGCTACTTCAGCTGAGATCGGTGAAGGGGTGCAGCAATATCTACCATTTGGTACTTTTGATAGCGCATCATCACCTCAGTCTGGGTCTGCCCATTCTGCCCCTGCTCCTTCCTTATTTCAAAGGCCATCTACTGCACCAGCGTTAGGCTTGTCATCATCTCAATCATTACCAACAAATACTTCTGTACTCTTCAATGATGTGACCTCTTCCACAAATGCTGAAACTCCGGCATCTTCTAGTCAAGCCAAATCAACTGTACCTGGGAATTCACCACAAGTGGTGCATCAAGATCAGCAACACAGACCTACTGAACAGCCTACCCAAGCTTCAAATACAATGTTCTCGGAAAACATGCATCGTCCTAATCCTAGAACAGAGTCGAGCAAAAACACGTTGGGCTTTTTCAATTCAACTTCTTATCACCATGAGAAGATTGAACTTGATGCATTGAGAAGACAAATTCATGGCGACAATGACTTGGGCTCGTCTGGTAACATTCCTACTGCTCAAGAGTCAACTACCATCAATGCTGCTGACAGCTTGTTCCCACTGAGATCTATCAGTAATGAGAATAAAGAGACACCTGTTCCACCTCCACATACTGTTAATGGTCCAGCTCCGTCTTCTTTCTTATCTCAGGGCCATTCTGGTACTACCTCGAGTGCTTCGCCTGAACAACCGGGGAGACCATCTTTATTCTCATCAACTACCAGCGCGCAATCCCAACTGAAGGAGAAGCTGGAAACCCATCATCAGAAGAACTTGGAGAGATCTAGGACTGTTCAGCTCCCTGTAAACCGAGGTAATTCCGATGCAATGGCTCACATTAGAAACCTGAAGTCTAACCTGCAAAGAACAATGTCAAATGGAAGAAGTTTACCGGAATTGAGTAGAAATGCAATTCATTCTCAAAAACCACACATTGCTCCACCAACTAATCACTCATTCTTGTTTGTTCAGCCACCACCATTTCCATCTGCCAGGAAACCCGACTCTAATGGCTCATCCACTTCTGGATCCCCTGTGATACCTAATGCCCCTTCCTCAAACTGGTCAACTACAGGTGATCGATTAGAGCAATCAAACCAGGAAATATCACAGAAACCTCCAACATTGCCTCAACCTACCTCCAAGGCACTACCAAGCGGATTACACCAGCCATCAACTTCTGCTACTCCACCCCCTTTACCTAGACATACGTCACCTCCAAAACAAATTTGGGGGACATCTGGTCCGCATGCTCCGGACTGGTCCGCCAATAGTCTTTTGAAGCCTGCAAACCAACCCCCTGGCGTATCAAATAGCTCACATCCAATCAGAAACATCTTGGGTATCAATGCTGATCCAACGTCTTTAGTTCGCGGTACCGCAAATACTATCACACCACAGTCAGCCTCTGTTGATGTTAGAAAGAGACCGTCATCTATAGATATCCCAGATCAATCCACTAAAAAACCGGCGCCAAGCTTCATGGGCTCTGAAGGGACAGATGGTGATGATGACATTCCTTTGCTGTTTAGAGGTTCTACTAGAGATCCCGATGATATTCCGTTGTCACAGAGGCACTAAATAATAATACGTTTAATGACCTATTGTTATGATCTTTCAATGTAGTTTATACCATTGTCTAATCCCTACAAGGGCGAGTTTGAATAAATAATATTACTATAATATAACAGTAATTAATTGTTGAATCGTAAATAAGGTGTTCACCAGGCAGTGTCGTTCCATTTCTGTAGCTCAACGGCTTGTGAAGTAACATCCTTCTGGGCCTTCTTTCTCATGTAAAAGATTGGACAATCTTTGTTGGCACATAGGACATCTTGATGCAATGAACCTTGACATCTTTGACACTGGGTCCATAGTCTTGAGAATTGGACCTCAAGTGCATTCATAGCAGCCAAAGCTTCACTGTATAACTGACCGGCTTTTGGTTTGCAATTATCACATAAAGCACCTTGGTTGTTCTTTGGTAATGGATTCTTACAACCTTTACATGTCTCAACCTTCTTGACAAATCTCATCAAACCACCAGTGGTGGCGGAAGCAACTGTGACAGTTCTTGTATGTGAACCAGTCAACAGCTCTTTGGCTCTTTTTTCACCCAAGATAGGTTCGAAGATTCTTGTTAATGGGTTTGCCAATTGATTCTCAAGGTAATATTTGAAATCAATTGGTAAGTTGTTGTCTAAAACGTATAGAGGGTCTTCCGACTTCTCAAAAGATCTGGTACCGGCAGTCTTGATGATCACGTAAGCGACACGATCACCAATCGTTGGAGCTGAACCAGCATCTCTCTTTCTCATTCTTTCAGCGAGCTCAACATGTGGTTGTTTGTTGGCGTAATCAGATCTTGATAATGCCTTTGTGATCACCAACTGTTGCATATCAACTCTGTTTTGTAAAAGATCAGCAATTGTTCGTTTCACATAAGCTTCAGCCTTTGGGACGTCTCTTTCTTCCAGAATTAACTCTAAGACTCTTGTTATTACATTCTGCACCAAACGGCAATTATCTCTTCTAACAGTTTCAATACCTTTGGTATCCATCTTGTCAAACTTGTTCGGATTGGTCCAGTACAAACCAGCATATCTCTTTTTGTTAATCAACAAGTATGGAAAATAGACCTTCTCAAACTCTAGCTTGATTGGATTTTTGAACTTCGTTGAGACATATGCAGCAGCTTCTTCACCCATCTTCATACAAGTTTCCAAATCTTCGTGACCAAACTTCACCATCACAGAATCTGTGTCACCATAAATGACTTGAGCATCATACTTGAAACCATTCTTGATCGAATACTTTTCTTGAACTTCCCTCTTTGTCTTTTCGATCATTTCTCTACCAAACGCTGTAACTGATGAGGAGATGGCTAGACATGGCAACTTACCAACGGTAGCACCAGTAAACCCGTAAACAGAGTTAGCAGAAATCTTCAACGCCAGTTGTCTACCATTTAACACATCTTTCTTGAATGGGTCTGTTTCTTTCTTTAGATCAGACTTAGCTTGTTTTCTGGCACCAAGTAATTCTTCTAAGATGATAGGTAAGATACCTTTTCTCTTTGATTCTTTGGCAAAGCATTCACCCGAGGGGGTTTGTGTGTAATCTTCATCTTTTTTCAACCCCAATCTGTCAATCGTATTCTTAGTCAACAAAGTTGTGTAACACAAGTTGTGGGCCATCATAATACTTGGATATAGGGAACTGAAATCCAATGTGGCAATAGGGACATCATAGTACCCTCTCTCTGGTTCAATAACTGTAGCACCTTCATATTGGACCTCATTACTACCATTTTGATCCAAATTGGGCACCACAATATCAATCTCCAGACATTTTCTGTATAATTGCGAAACAACTTTGATCTGTTGGCCTCTGGTTAACAAGAATGAGAATGGAACACCCGTAACTCTAGCCATTTCTGTGTAGTTGACGAGACACATGAGCTTTTCCAACAGCCTTAGTGGTAAATAGGCATCCTTCAAACAGTAGACAGCCAATCTTCTTCTTGTCTCACTCGTACCATTCTGTAGCTCGGTAATGATAGAGTGCTGCACTTCTTCCTTTTGTTCACCCAAAAAATAGGCAGACACAGAGTTCAATGTGTATGATCTAAGTTTGTACTCTCTTTGAACGAACTGAAGCAAATCAAGTTGCATTCTACCATCGATGTTGGTGGCTTTTGAAAGCCTGGTACCATAGGCCTTAGAACTGAAGGTAGTCTCCTTGGCTTCTTGCTTGACATTCATCAATCTACCAAAGTATGGAAATTCTGGTAACTTCAATGCCTTAGAACGATCTAATAGATATGGGATATCAAAGTTTGTACTATTGTATCCAATAATGACATCTGGGTCAGATTTCACAACAAAGTCTCGCCAAGCGAGCAACATATCTCCTTCATCTTGATGTTCAAAGATCTCAGAACCGGCAATTGGAGAACACGTATTAACTGTGAAAACATTACGTATGAAAGGCCTCTTTTCACCTGATCTGGATACAACGTTGGCAATTTGAATAACTGGGTCATGTTCTGGCTCTGGAAAAATACCTTTCCGCCCAGCACATTCGATATCAAAAGATAGGATACGTAACGGAGCATTCTTCAGCCAATCACCTTCAGCAGCACGTGCAATTAGGTCTTTGTAATTAATGGAGACTTCAAGCTGACATGTTGAAACCTTTTCTTTCTTGGGAACAAGCTCATAGGTTCCCTTTGGTAAAGTGATCCAACTCATCCCTGTAATTTTACAGTCAATCATCAATCTCAGCAAATACTGGATGTTATCATAAGTCATTACACCATCACCACCAACGTTGAAGAACCCATTCCAAGATATTTGGCCTTTTTCAAACCCAGTTCTAATTTTGGGTATATTTTTGGCTTGGGAAGCAGTTATTTTCAGAAAGACAACCTTTTGACCACCATTATAACCCCAGATTGATTCCTTCATAGTTAAGTCGACGGAGTAGACACCATCAAAGTTCTCTTGAAGATATTTCAGGAATTCCGGGACATGTTCCTTCCTAAAGCTCGATGGAGCTGGGACATAGAAGTAATGCAAGAAACCAGTGACATTACATAGCACAGAGTGGCCTTCTTCAGTCACACCAAAGAACTTGACAACAGAGGAACCATCAGTTAACGCTTCTTCAGCATCCAGCTGCTGGAAGGAAATATCATTTGTTTTAGGATCAAAACCCTTAGGTAAAGGAGGTCTTTCCCAGACTTGATCAGCAAGGACTTGATTCTTTGAAGCAATGTCATTAGTCATCGAAAGCAATTCCTTTTCGAACTTGGATGGCTCCACTTGCGTTTTGGCGCTCTTCGATTTGTATGTCTGTGATTGATGGATATGTTCCTCTTCTATCACTTTCTGGGATGAGACAGGGAGAGAGTGGGCCTCTTTGTGTAAATGTTCTTTAGTGCCATCTTTGGTTCCATCATCGATTTTGCCACTGGGAATCTTTGGTTTTTTGACATTGGGATCTGATTCAACTTCAACAAGCACTCTTTTACCATTGGGAGACATCTTGCTAGTTGGCAGGTAGCAACTAATGGTTTAATGAAAGCAATTCTTAACGCCAGTCTTTATGCTTGAATTTTACTTTAAAAACGCGTAAAAGCTGAAAATTATCAAAAAGCGCGTTTTTCGTGAAAAAGAATTTAGTTGGTACACCAGCACGTGACCACAAAGGGAAACAGTATATATTAAACTAAAGTCTCCATTCAACCACTTACAGTAAACCACTTTCTCTTTTAAAGTATTCATATGTAGTGAGGGAAGCAAGTATACCCTCGCGTGTCTGATACAGTTGACCTCGAAAACCAGTGAAAAGAGAGCTTAGAAGAAGTTCAATAGCTGTAGCTAATTAGCTGAATTATTTATCAACCAGCAAATCATTCTTCCTCACCTTTGAGCTACTCCCGTACGCTTAAAAATATTATTGAACTAGTAGTCTTTGGGCCCTCTAGTTCATGAATGGAATATGAACAGGTGTTTTGGCCTTGTAATCAACATATCTTTCACCAAAGAATGATATCAGATATCTTTCTTCATATTTGATACGTTCGTTAAAGAAAACCCATAAGACAACAGTGAAACCAACAAGAGCAATTGGGTTAGCAAGCAATACCTGAGTCCCAATAGCCCACCAGAAGAAACCAAAATAACTAGGGTGTCTAGAGTATGAATATATACCTGAGGTCACCAGTTCATGTTCGTTATCTCTCTTAGTGATGACTAGATGACTGAAAGACTTACCTGCGGTCTTCATGGCTATGTATCTGATAACTTGACCGAAAATTATTAACACAATACCAAAAACTTTCAAGTATGGGTATGATAATTTAAAGCTTGGGAAGAAGTAGTATTCAAGTAATGATTCCAATAATGCGAATGAATGGGCAAGTGTGTAGGCCATACCATTGTTAATAATGAATGATTCTTTGTGAACTTTTCTTGGGTTGTATTTGGCAGTGACATAAAACTCAAGAAAATGGAACAATGATAAGGCCATGATGTAAATTGATGGGGCCTTGAATGTGTTGAAGATTGAAGTAGTTGATGAAATACCGAATAATGTACCAAGTAGAGCAGCAGTAGTGGCGATCTCCTCAAGTGGGTTCTTGGAAATATTAGGCAGCAGTGATTCATCAATTTCAGACTCAGTATCTGATGTGGAGTCAGAGTTAACGACTCTTGCAGGTAGTCTAGACTTGATGTTGACCGGTTCTGTTTGAGCTTGAGTAGCCATATTGTGTCCGGTTTGTGATTCGTTGAGGCCAACCATTTGCAAAGATAGAACAGAGATGGAACAGGTTTACAGAAGCTCCTTATATCTGTGAACCTGAGAGATTTGAGGTTTCACCTAAAGTTTCATAAACCCATCTGAAGCCTTTTACCGTTTTTGGACAGAACAATAGATAAATTACATATTCGCGAGTCTAATCACGTGTAATATCACGTGACTGATTTACTTTTTGTGTCAAAAATATTTTAACAGGCATCAAGCAAAAGAAAGGCATTGGTATGAACTCTTAAGTCGTATACGCTTGAACCTCTCCTGGTGACTGTTACACATGTGGAGTGAATATTTTCAAGGGTCTGCCAAATTGAAAAAATTGAAGCCTGCTTATGGAACTTTAAGGGGGTCATTGGAGGGAAGGTGAGATGGAATACTTCTTTTTTTTAACAAGTTGTCCGCCACAGGAAAGGGACATACCCGGTTATTAAGTTTCAGGTACAGTCAGTTACCAGCTGTCAGGCTATTATTACTATTATGCTTATTCTTTGGAGGTTTTCTGCGTCAACTGGAGAAAAATCACCTGAAAAAGTGCTTTATACTGTAGTAGAGGCTCTCGTACGAGAGATTCGAAAGATTCTCCGAGCTTTCATAGGGTTTATAGTGGCAAGACTACCGGTTAAATCAACCAGAACCAACAGTGACAGCTGATCGTTTAGAAGCCGAGCTGTAACCTCCAAGGAAGGGCTCTACTAGTCTTATTTACACCCTTTTTTGTCTGTTTGCTTGTTTACCTTGCATCAGTCTTTTGTTGTCTCGAATAACTTTGGAAGGCTTATAATATCATATCATTTGACGCAACGGGCGGTATCATGGGTGGTCCCTGGAATCATTTTATGGTAGTAATTATGGCGATATTCAATTTATAACACCGGTTTTCTCTGAGTGTTCTACCTTTTTAATTACAGCCCTCATCTTATCTAAAAGATCTAAAGACCGTTGGTAATGCGGGCTTCCAAAAAAAAAAAAATTCAACTGTAACGGAAACCTTAATGATCTATTTTGCATGGAAAGGACAAGACCCCCGATTCATTCCAAATTCCAAATCACCAGTCTCTGTTGCGCCTCCCACAGAAAAGCGTTCCTGTGGCCTCTCATTGGCTCTCTAGTGCTACGCTCGCTTGTTTGTTCCTGTTTTCATGCATAAACTTACACTTCTTTCCCTCGTTTATATAAAGAGGTCATCTCCCACTAAAGGTACACTCAAGGATATTCTCCTATCCTCATCAATCTGATTTAGCATGAATACTGCTACATCCCTGACTACAGATGACCTTCCTACAAGGGCCCAAAGAAGTACTACGGAGGAGAAAGTTGATTCTTCCAACAACTCATCTTCATTCGAAGAGGAAAACGGTGTGAAAGTTCAATCCAAATATACCCTTAAAAAGAAGCTGCTAATCACTGCTTATTCCATCTTAATCTTCACTCAATTAATCGAATCATTTGCCCAGGATTCCACTTCATCATTAAATTCTTATGCCTCATCATCCATCAACAACCATTCATTGATCTCCACTGCCCAAACCGTTTACAAGATCACGGCAGTCTGTGCTTATCCAATCCTTGGTAAAGTTGCTGATTTACTCGGTAGAGGAGAAGGTTTTGGTATTGCTGTGTTGTTATACACTCTATACTACATTTTAATGGCAACTTGCAAAAACGCTGCTTCCTATTTGATCGCTTGGATCTTCTTTGCCATTGGTAGAATCGGTTTCAAGATCTATCTATTGATTTTCATCGCTGATTCTACAAACCTGATCAACAGAGGTATCTGGTCGCAACTACCTGCAGCCATTGGTGGTATCATAACCACTTATTCCGGTTCCTACATTCAAGATGCCTTCCTAGAGCACTCCACTTGGAGATGGGCCTATGGGTCATTTGCCATCATTTTAGGTGTTTTCTCCATCCCATTAACCATTGTTATGCTATACTGTGACCATATTACCAAGAAATCAGGCAAAAGAAGAGAAATTTCTTTGTTTGGTAACTTACCAGAAGGGTCTAAATGGGTTAAAGCTAAACATGTCATTTTCAACGAAATAGATGGTGTTGGTTTATTCTTATTGATGGCTGGTACCATTCTATTCTTTATTCCATTCACTATCACTGGTAAAGCAGCACCACGTAAATGGGGTGATGCCAGCACCATTGTCATGGTTATTCTTGGGTTCATCTTATTATGTTTGTTCGTCACCTGGTGTATCACTGCTGGTAAATTTAACATTTTAAAGTCCAGACATCCATTTATCCCATTAAGAGCGTTGACAAACTCAACTATTTTACTTGCTTTAGCCTTAGTTGCTCTGGATTTCTGTGAAAACTCTGCGTTCAATGTTTACTTCTCCACCACTCTGCAAGTTGGTGGTTACTTCACCGCTGGTTCTGCTTCAAGAGTTGACAATGCCAAAAAGATTTCCATTGATATCGCTTCTGTCCTAACTGGTCTTGCTATGAAATACACCAAACGCACCAAGATCTTTGTCTTGACAGGTATTCCATTGTTGGTTCTTGGTCATGGTCTATTAGTCTGGTTTGTCGACAGAGATGACGTTATGGAAAGAACTGTCTTGTTATACGTCATGGAAATCTTCACTGGTGTCGGGAGAGGTATGTACACCACTGCTTTACAAGTCACTGTTCAAGCTATTGCCGGTGTTCAAGGAATCGCCATGTCTACAGCTGTCTTCTTAGTCTTTAACTCCATCGGTGCTTTAGTTGGTACTGCTATTGCCGGTGGTATTTGGAACGAAATGGTCACTGATAGATTAGAAAGATACTTGCCAGACTCAGAAAAGAAGATGGCCACCAAGATCTTTAAGAACATGAAGTTTGCCTTGACTTATAAGAAAGGTACAGAAGCCAGAACTGCCATTTCATTAGCATACAGAGAAGTTCAACAAATCATAGGTTGGGTCTCCTTGGGGATCGTCATTCCAACGTTGTTCTTGATGTTCTTCATCAGAGAAATCCCATTAACTGATAAGAATGATATCTATGGTAGTGATAGTGAATCTTCATTCGATGCCACGAGTGAAAAGCCAGTTGGTTTCGTTAAAGAAAAGAGATCTTTGAAGAACTTCTGGAGAGTTTGATCGGCCAATCTATCCTCATTTAATACTTGATTTCATGTACATAAATTTCAGCTTATAGTTGCTCATTGTAGCTTTATACTTAGATTCGTTTGATTGATTTCTATGTCCATGTCACATTATGAGTTCTTGCCCAATTAGGACATTTTCGCGGTGTCTCCATCTTTACTGCGCCTTTTAAATTCTTTTAATGATAAAAGATGTAAAAAAAAGAGGGCAAAACCCTTTCTTAGTTCAAAGGATCCTTGTTCCTGAAGCACTGCTCACTTTTGCCAGCTTAGACAAACTGCTGTCGTTGGTGTTTCTTTGAACCCACTTGCAAGATAGATCATTCAGTCTTAACGACATGGGTAAAGCTGCTTCCAAATTATCTAAAGATGAACTAGCATCATTGAAAAAGTCCACATACTTTGATCGCCGTGAGTTGCAGCAATGGTATAAAGGTTTCCTAAGAGACTGTCCCTCTGGTCAACTATCCAAAGCCGAGTTTGTGAAAGTTTACAAGCAATTCTTCCCATTTGGTGATCCAACCGATTTCAGCAATTATGTTTTTGACGTGTTTGATGCTGATAAGAGTGGTTCGATCGACTTTAAAGAGTTCATATGTGCTTTGAGTGTGACCTCCCGTGGTACATTGGAAGAGAAACTAGTGTGGGCTTTCCAGTTGTACGATCTGAACGATGATGGTAAGATCAGCTATGACGAGATGTTGGCTATTGTGAGTGCCATTTACAAGATGATTGGGTCAATGGTGGAATTGAATGATGATGAGGCTACTCCTGAATTGAGGGTCCAGAAGATCTTCAACCTGATGGATAAGGACCAAAACGGTGAAATCAGTCTGGATGAGTTCAGAGAAGGATCCAAGATTGATCCAAGCATCGTCAGTGCCTTGAATTTGTATGATGGCTTGGTTTGATAAGGACAAAAAAAATTCCCAACTCTTAGAATCACCACTTGTATTTTTAATTATAGTTTGTTATGATTTCTGGTTTTATAATTTCCTCTGTTTCCGTCCCTGCATCGTTGATCTACAAACAATTTTTCAAGTATTAACTGTAGCAACATCTATCATAAACTCATAAGCATATATCCAAATCAATCAATCGCATCTGTGTGTATTCACACTCTCTCGGCAGTCCAGATGGCAGCTTTGCAAGTGGCCTTGATGGCCTCTGTTAGTAACCAGTATGGAACAGCTTTCTCGGCATCGTGTTCAACTGCAGTGTCAAGATGCTCTAATTCATCATCTCTGAATTCCTTAATTTGTTTGGTTAGCAGTTCCAATTCATTAGATAACAACCCGGTTTTCACTTCACCAGTGGTCAAATCCTTAGCTGGGATATCAAATTTGTTCTTCAGGATCCTTAGTTGATCGTTATAATGACCACCAATAACTGTTTCAACGGCAACAGTACAGGCCATAGCTGCTTCTTTACCCAACAAGGCGGTACCAACACCTAGTGAAAAGGCACCCAATTTCCAGAGTGGAGTAATCAATGATGGTCTGACTCTTTTCTCGACCTGTAAATTGTTGAAAGTGTTATGATGGTGGATCTCTTGTTCCCACATATGTTTCAATACTGGTCTTAACTTTGGGTCCTTGTGAGCAAGAATGAAATACTGGCCGGCATAGATGTAATTAGCACCCAATTCACCAGCCTGGTCAACACGGATCACACGGTCCAAATAGGCCTCTTGTGGTTCTGAGAGAGCATTGAACTTCAGATTGGACTGATCAGGAATTGGGTCTTCTTTTTCCGTTGGCTCTTGTTCATGTTGGACCTGAGATCTCAATTGCGTCAATGTGGAAAATTTAGCGGAGGCTTGGAGTCTGTTTACAAGCGTCTTGGATGCTTTCAGCGACATGGCGAGTGTAAATATGAGGGATAAAGGGCAGAAGACACCTGGATTCACTGTCTCTATACACCTTATACCTTTTTTTGACAAAATTTCACAAAAATCGTTTGATCTTTTGACTTTTTAAGTCGGATATTGACCAAGAAGTCGGAAATTACCCAATTGGGTGAGTTAAAAATGTGTCAAATTAATTCAAAATTCCAAGTTTTGAAGGAAGCTTGAGTTTGAGCTGGTGTTCTTGAATAGATGGATCATCTCTATACCAACCTCAAATGGCAATTCTTGAGTGTCCCTCGAGTTTGTGACAGGCTTCCAATCGTTTAATGGGACCTTCAAGTGCTTGACCTTACTGTTTAAGATATCTTTGACAAAGATCCATTGTACACTAAACTGGCCCTTCCATCTTGTCTCCAACCAAATTGGACTTGCTTCTTTGACTTTTTCAGCTTCGATGGACAACTCTGTGCACATCTCAGCAACACCGCAGAACCTACCTGAACCATTCACGGAGAAGAATAAGAAGATTCTCTCGTTCCTTTGCTTGCTTTTAAATGCCTTGTTCAATCTTTTGTTACCCAGATCTGTGGATGACCACACCTTGTGCAGGAATGAAGATCTCACATCGGATTCATTATAGGATTTGATGACAAAGAAACGAGAACCACGAGGAACAAACACCGATTGGGGCGAAATGACCACTGGTGCAATGGGTTCTGAAGGTTGTTTAGGAACAAACAAATCCGAGCCGCCAGGGGAATAGGTGGTGTTTTGACTGTAAGGGTTCCGGTCATCAGTGTAATAACTGAGGGAACTGCTGAATTCTTGATCAATCTCATCTCTGTAGTTGAAAACATGACCCCAGTTGGAATAGATCAAATTGAAGTTGGAGTTCAGCTCTAGTTGGGCGGTCTTGTCTTTTGAATTCTTTACTTCCGTATTCTCAATCAGATCCAGCTCCTTGCCATAGTTTGGTGTCAGCTCTGGAAAGCCAAACACCATGTCCATTAAATCAGAGCAAACAGAGGCGTCATCACGGACGAGATCTTCAACTGTCATGTGGAAATTGGAAGTGAAATCTTTCTCAATGGTTTGCATTGCTCTTTGTATTATTCAGATAACAAAAGAGGCAAACTAACTTTAAGAATCAAATAAGAAATAATTGCTGTTAACCTTTTTATATGACAGATTTTCCTTT
>PPMH03000076.1:0-16437 GCA_003707945.3 Taiozyma bovis | reverse complement strand
AACGACATCCACCGAGGGAACTTGTTGTTTAATGATGGCCCAAGACAGGAGCCATTTTGGATTAACTGGGGTGCGTCATTAGAAACCAAGGATCCAGGGAAGAAGGAGAAAGAGATCCAAAAAGCTAAAGAGTTGCTATTTATTGATTAAAGCCTACAAAATTTTAATAGCATCTATTGAACAATGACTGTAGCACTTGACACAAAGAGATTATTCTAATCGTCAGTAGTTTCAAACTAGTCCAGAACCCGGGTTTCGACAACATATTGAAAGCTCTGTGACCATGGAGCCAATTTGTATTGTGAATGAGGTGCTCTACTATGAGGAGTTCTCTGCTTCTTGAGTTGATAGTCAACCTACATAAATCAATTAGAGTACCACTGTCCATTTTATTATTGTTTTTTCATCAAATCATTATTCATCTGTCTCTTCAAGTTTTTTCATTCTTGCTAATTTAACCAACGGAGCCAAAGATGAACAATCATCAGCTTGTTTGATGAACGGATCATCCAACAATTCAGTTGAGTCACCTCTCTTCTCTGGACTAACCTGTAGAGTCCAACTCAAAAAGTTTCTCATTGTGTTACTCAAAGAGTCTGGCTCCTTCAAATTTGGAGTGCCATTGGTAGCAATCAAGTATAGAGCTCTCAATGGAGTTTCATTCAAGTACGGAGGTTCACCTTCAATCATTTCAATGATCATTATACCCAGTGACCAAACATCAACTTTTGGACCATATTCTTTTCTGGAAACGATTTCTGGTGCCATCCAGTATGGAGTTCCTACCATCGTTGTTCTCTTCAAGTTAACCTCGTTGATTTGAGCACAGAACCCAAAATCTGTAAGTTTGATATCACCGTTCAGTGACAACAGGATGTTATCGGATTTGATATCTCTATGGATGACCCCTTTGGAATGTAAAAATTTCAAACCTAGCAAAGTTTCTCTTGACACGGCAGCAATTTGACCTTCAGTCATGACACTATGGGTGACAACATCGGTTAAGGAACCACCTTCCATGTACTCCATGACAACCCATAGATCACCTTTCAATAGGTATGAATTGATAAAGTTGACAATGTTCCTGTGACGAGCACCTTTCATGACCAAGATTTCGTTGATGATCAATTCTTGCTTTGGCTGTTCCTCCAAGTTCATTTGCTTAATGGCGACAGATTTGTTAGAACCAACTTCATAAGCGGTATAAACACCACCAGAGGCACCCTGACCAACTTTTACTAAGGATCTGTAAATCTTAGATGGATCACCTTCGTCACAAATGGTGGCTAGTTTAGCATAGATTTGTTCGTTCTTTCTCTTTTTCTCCTCTTTCTTACGTTGAGCTTTCAAAGCGGCTTGTTGAGGGTCTCTAATCGGCAGGTTTTTTGATGGAACAGAAGGTTCAGATTGTTGCCGTTGCTGTTGTCGTTGTAAAGCCTTCTCCTCTAGCTCCCTTCTCTCGTTCAATGGATGTTCATTCGGTATCACTTGATTCTGAGCATGCTTTGGAGGAGGTGGTGGCATTCTTGGTGGGTTTGATGGTGGAGCTGGTGGTGGACGTTGAGGTGAGAATGGGTAGGCATTGTAATGCAAAGATGGAGTTGAATTAGCAGACTTGGAAACAGGTTTGGCACTTGCGGTGGAATGAGATCTCGATAAGGGGGACACGATAGCAGCAGCACGAGCTGAGTGTGGTGGCCTAGGAGCAGGTCTAGATGGAATGAATTGCTTATCTTTGTCCTCTAGTGCCACTTCAGACGTTGGGATAGGTGGAGCCTGTCTTGGTGTTGTGAACTGCGATGATGGAGAGAATTGTGGAGTTGTGAATTGATATTGCTGGTCCTTTGGAGTTCTGAATGACTCTGTTGATGTAATTAGAGTGTTGGCTGTGTTGAACTTCTTGAACACCTTATCTTCTGCGTTCTTGGTGGTTTCTTGATAGAAGGCGACAATATCCATCACAGCTTGAGGATTCTTCTCTTGTTCAACTTTGGAAATACCACTTGAGGTTAGCAGTTTCTGCCATTCCTCTGGAAGACCAGTGTACTGACCATCTTTATCAATACCAACATGAGCAACGTGTTTGGCATCATATGGAGTGGAAATCTTGAAACTTGCAGGTGATTGTGTGCCATTCTTGGGATCAACATTAGTCGAAGGTGAGTTACTCGAACTTCTCAAACTGCCTACAAAACTTGAAAACACACCTTTCATCTTGTTCCCACTCTTTCTCTTTCCACCGTTTGACTTACTGAATGGGGAGATCGAGCCAGATACAGATCGTATGCTTGATTTCTTGGTTAGTGAGGTTTGCGAATCTGAGTTCGACGGCGTGTTCAACACTGGATTGGAGATGGATCTGTTCTGGTCTTTGTACTGGTTGATCTTTGGTGTAGTCTCAATCTTGTATGACGATGAACTGCCTGTTGAGTTATGTGAACCTTTGGAGATATTGTTGGAAGTGTAAGAATCTGTAGTGCCAACAGTGTTTCTTGATCTTTCACCACTAAAATGATAGACCTCATCTTCATGAATGGTAGTGTTCCCCACCTCTTCACTCAGACTCGAACCTAGATTTGGTATGTTGACATTGGATGACGCAGCAATTGGCTTCTCTAACTCTTCGATGGACTTTTCATCGACACTGAATGAGGATTTACTGCCAGTGACAAGACCTTCTACGGATTGACTCATGAAATCATCAATGATATGACTTTCAAAGTTTGAACCGAAATCAGTAGAAACGTAAGACGATGTTGTGGTGATTGGAGGTTGGTGTTGAGTATGGCCTTTTCCACCTTCAGGAACGTGTAGATCTTGAGAAGCAACATTGTCTGATGATGACTGCACCTCAGATGATAAGCCACTTGGTTTTCGCAGTTCTTCGGTATCTTCTTGGGTTAATGTGTTGTATGATTCTTTGCCTTTAGGCTGAATGATGACTGGTTCCCTCAACTTGGATCCTGCTGGAGGCGGACTTGACACTATATGGTTAATCTCAAAGTTCTCTGGTTCCAGTTTTTGGTTCAGCTCATCGCCAGGAGTCATTGAAGAAGGAGATCTCACCACTGTTGCAGTCGGTGTAGACTTAGATAGATGAGCAGGTGTAGCATTCTCAATAACAGCAACAGTAACGTCACCTTCATCTCTTGTACTGGTGAAGCTTCCAATGGATTCATTATCAGAATCTTCCTCCATCGTTGAGACCCTCTTGAAATGGATTGGTTCATCTAAGGAATTTATCAGTTCGTTGACTCTCTTATCGCTGATTGTGTTTGGTTTCCCTGGATCTAAGGTCTTGCTTGTGTCCTCTTCCTTCTCTTCATCACTGTCATCATATTTGTTCTCGTCGCTCGACACGACGGAATCACTGGAGCTTGTCAGGGCATTGACATTCAAAGTACCTGGGTGTCTAGGAAGTGATCCAGGCGATGGCGAATTATCAAAGTCTTGTGAGGGTTTAGGAGTGGCTAAGAACTCGCCGTGTGGAGTCAGATGAGAAGAATCAAGTTCGCTTTCAGCGTCTTCATCTTCATATTCCTGTGTCTTTTCGTCGGGATTGAGGGATTGCTCAACGGTATTGCCACTAAGGTTGTTCACAGCAGCAATACCGGATGATGAGGAGAGCTTTTCATCATCGCTTGACTTGGGACTTTGCAACTGACTGGAAACATCTTCGACTAGTTCTTTTCCCGAGACTTTAGAGTCTATGGACTTTCCAGAAATATGTGAGAGTGTGCTGTTCATGCTCTTCACGGACGACTGCTGTGTAAGCACGCTCTCAGTCATGACAATTATAGAACGGATTTGGAAAGAATAAAAGGGCTCAAGGTGCAATTGAACGCTGATAAGAAGTTATGTTGAGTTTCAAACAAAGCAGAAAAAGGAATGAATAGTGGTCGAACAAGTTTAAGGAATCTATAATGCACCAGAAGAATGAGATTGTGTTTCCGGGGATCGGATCAGGAGTGTGAAAACAAAACGTGAGAACTAGCACTTTGCGGATGTGGAAGTTCTCGGGGACTTCTTTGACACAGATGTAGATATAGGAGGAAATCCAGGAACGGGTCAAGAATGAGTGGATAACGGGTCAAAAAGACAGACTTGGGCCGATTCAGCAGCCAGAAACTCGCAGCGAGGGTGATCGGTGAGGTGCGGAAGCTGAGACAGAAAGCCAACGTGTGTGTGTGCGTTGCTTCAACAGGAAAATGGTTCAAAAGCTGGGACTTTCTTTTTCCTCAACGATTATTATCTTAGATTTTTTTTTCCGTTAGACGAAAAACCCGTGGAATAATGGCAGGTGGTTTCCTGTGTTACGCGTGGAAAAGAATGGGCGGGAAAAAACAGGCGCCAGCTGGACTATTTCCAGGGTTAGAACAGGGGCTTTGATTAATTTATACTCTTCTAACAGATGAATGGCAGCTAACTCTTTGAGTCTCTCTTAAACTGAAATTTTGGTGTGTTTTCGTTGCTTTTAGCGCTGTTAAATTTGGTTGTTGTGGTTGCATACGTGAATTCAATCTTTGTACAAAAACGAGAATCTCGCGAATTTTCACACTTTTTATTGCCGAAATTTCCTTTTTAGCGGTTACCTTGGCAAACTTTTATCGCTTTTTTTGCGCCAAAAAACGGTAATTCCGCGAATCTGCGCCAAAAGCTTCTTTTTTCCCCTTTTTCATTTCTACCTATAAAAGTGGCAGACAATCAGAGAGAGAGAGATTCAGATCTGAGAAAAAAACAACCATACAATATATCACTGATTAATAAGGAAACGTACATTAATTGGGATTTATGATAATAAGAAGCTACCTCTACCTTCATTGATAGCCTGTTTTAAACGGGCCTCCAAAACTCCTATGGAACTGTAGTTTGGAAGTTTCAAATAATTGGCACAGGTCATAACACTAGGTAGATAATCATCAGGTTTCAAATCACCTTCACTATGCTTCAACACCACAGTGAAGTCTGGCTTCAGGTTTTTGAACCCACCGATTGGCAATCTTGGAGAGCCTGTCAGGAACTGTAGGAATAAACGACGTTCCTGATCATCAAATCTGGACATCAATGAGATTAGGTTCTGGACTGTTGGTGAATCAATGTTGTAACCATGGTCAGCATTTAAAGAGGAAATCAAAGTTTCATAAGACCAATCTTCTTCTGATTTACCCAGAAGTTCAACAAGCTCTTCAGGTGAGAAGATCAACATGGAAAAGAATGGGAAAACCTCTGTAAAACCTGCAGTGAATGTTTGAATCTGATCTTTAACACCTTTACCAATAGTATAGTCAATAATCTTGTCAATGTAATCTTCAACGTTTTCTGGAACAACACTAACATTGGCACCATTTTCAATTAGTTCAATAGTTGGATAACCTGGTAACGTGAATGACAAGGTAAGATCTTCGATTGTTGAGGCATTAGATTGAATGTATTTCAACGATTCATAAAGATGTATATCCACTTGCTTGATCTTCTCCATTGATGTGATTCTGTTCAATTTGTAGTCCGGATCAGTCGATTCCAAGGCAGCTAGTTCAAAAAACAACTTGTTCAGGTTGATGTCAACAATTCTATTATCTAACAATGCTCTACCGACAAACTTACCCAAGTATCTGAAGTGTTCAATCTTGCTGTTGTAACCACTTTGAGATGGATCCAAGGGAGATGGGAATAGACCATTGTTGGAAGTAACATATTCAACCTCATCAGCTACCGTTGTTTCATCAGATCTCCAAATTCCCAGCTTCTTCTGAGAGAATGCATGAGAAACACCAGCGTAAAATTCCAAAGTTGGCCCCAACCCAGTACCAACTTCATCAGAAAATTCAACTTCAATGATGCTTGGATTAGAACCCAACTTGTCAAGGACTTTGTAAGCGCTCTGTAGTAAATGGCTTCTTGAAACCCTAACTTTGTGCCTCGTTGGTCTACCCAGAGGAACACTATTATCATTATTGTTACTTCCGTTGTTTGATTCTTGATCTTGGTTTGCCTTTATGTTCCATAGTTGGATCAGTCTTGAATAACCGAAAGAGGTGGACTGAAGGAAGAAAATTCTGGTCTCTAATGGGAATAGGAATGGGTATTTTCTGGTAATGTTGATGGACCATGGTGGCAGTATACCACTGGCAACGACCAGTGGTTCTTCTAACTGTCTGTTCAGTTTGGCAATAAGCTTAAAGTTTAAGAATGAAGCTTGTGGATTGAAATCGTGTAAGATTTTCAATAGGTCTAGAATGTTCACTGTGGTTGGATCCCTCTGTAGGGAGTCAATCTCTTCCTCCTCTGTGGCCTCTGGATAACGCTCATCGAAGTCAAGAGCCGGTTGTGCACCATCAACTTTACGGAACTTGATCTCATGAATATCATGCCAGAATCTGTTGGTATCAAAATTGATGTTCTTGTTCTGTAATCTCTTAAATAAGGCACCATAGATAGTGGTATCAGTTGGGATAACCTCGCCATCTATTAAAAATTCAACATACCATTCCTTCTTAGGTTCATCTGGGTTGCTTCTGGAGAACAGCAGCGGTATGTCGACTCTTTTCTTAAAAAATGAATTGATGTTCGAGAAGGAGGCAACAGCTTGGATGAGCACAACGAAGTTAGAAATCCCTTTGAAAAATTCATCGTCATCATCAATGGCAGTCAGCTTGATCTTCAATTGTTTACCCAGCGAAGCAGCTCTGTTTTCACCGGTCTTTAAACCGCAACTAATGATTTCAAATAATTCAGATCTGGTCAAGGATTCTTGCAGTTTCTTAACCAACAACTCAAAGAGCTCGCCATTGAACACGTCAAGGAAAGAAGTTCTCGCAATGGAACCATCATAACCGTAACCTTCATCACTGAATAGAGTAGATAGAACTTCGATAACTCCTGAGCTGATCAATTCAAAACTGGAAATAACAAAAGATTCTCTGGTCAATGCCTGCTTGAAATTGGTCCAGACATTGTACCAATCATCTTTATTGTATAAGCTTGTTAATGACCGGTCTGACAGATCGTTGGTAATCTCATCTAACAATCTCAAATGTTCAAGTTTAGAAGAACCAGAGGCCTTCCTTGATAGGTAGATTTGTTCAATGTTAGAAGCAAACTTGTTCAAGTGTTTTAACAGCTTTGGAACAGTCAAGACTCTGAAAACCAAACGTGCAGTACCACTGATACCAAAGAACTGTTCGACAGTTTCATAATTTTCGGGATAATCATCCTCATCGTCTTCTTCGTCATCATCATCCTCCTCCTCCTCGTCATCTTCTTCGTCCCTATCTTCGTCTTCTTCATCGTCATCGTTTTCGCTCTCTTGTTGATCTTCTTCATCGTCTTGCCCACCTTCTGCCAATGCGACATTCGTATCTGTTCTCAAGATCTCTAGCAATTCGGAAGTGTCAGCTAGCAACCCTTCTCTTTCGAACTCGCTAACAAAGACATCAGAGTCCTTTTCAATTAAAAGCTCAGTCAAGATCAATGCGCCTAACAGGGCAACGTGAGGCTTTCGATCCTTCTTCTTGGTTCGGATGACGCCCTTGTTCTGAATGACAACAGAAGCCAATAGATTCGTGATTGATGAAATTCCAGTTATCTCTTTAACGTTGTCAATTGAAGACACGACTCTGATGAGACACACCATAACACGACGACGGATATCATAGATGACAGATGATTGGTAGATGTTTATCAGTAGCAGGAGCACATCGTTAGCAAATTCCTTGTATGAATCTTTTACTTCAGAGTAATCTTTCTGTTGAACTTTGGAGGATGTTAGAATTGGATTGTCCTCAATAGGTAGCAAGTTGATCAACAAATCAAGGATGGAAATGATCAGGTCTTTAGGAACTGTCATCAATGTTTCAATGGAGACGTCAGTATCTGAACTTTTCTTGTACTTCAACAATGACGATATGATAGAGTTAACGAGAGTCCCAGAATTGATGATGCTCGAAGCCAGGTTGCTATTTTGAGCACAAATAGCCAATGTGTTGACCAACTTCAAATTTGTTGACAGAGTGGTATCCGAACTGGCAATGACTGAGATCATCTTGTTCAATAGTTCTGTGGTGATGATCTTCTCCAACTCGGCACTGGCTTTGAAGTTCTTGATGATTCTGGCGATTGCTAACCAGGCCTTCTCAAGTTCTTGGCTATCTGTAAATTCAATGACAACTCTTGTTAATGTAGGCAAGATCTCCAAAACCAAGTGTAACTCTGATGGTCTCACATACTTCACAGAGTTAGCAGCAATATTGATAGCCTTTCTCTGAGCATGGATGGTGAAGAAGTCCAAGTACTGAAAGCACGCCGCCAAACAGTTTTTCCGGAAAACTTGGGTACCGCAAAATTTGGAAATGAACTCTAAGGTTTGTAGTGCTTGTTCAGCCAAGTCCACGTAACTAATTTCTAACAATTTAGACTGTAGGGCTTCAAGAGCGCCGGCCTGGATAGCAGAGTGGATATAATCAGGGTTCACCTCAAGAAAGTTGTACAAACATCTGCAAGCGACCAATTGTAACTCCAGCTCTTCCTGAAACATAGGTTCGTTCATCACATCAACAATACCATGGGCCAGGTCATACGTTGGCAATCCACGTTCAGCAACTAGAGCGTTCATCATCAAAAGTCTTTCAGAAAGTTCATTAAGCGTCTCCAACACCAAATAAGGATCATCCCTTCTGGATAAGCCTCCAATCAAATCACGGATTTCACCAACACCAACACTTTGCAAGCTACCAAAGACACCCGCTGCTTCTGGGAACATTCTAGCAATGTTTTCCCCCAATGTATTTCTGCTGCCAGGTGGGTTTGCTTCTTGTGGAGGTGGCGTTGAGCTAACTTCTCTTTCTCTAGTTGTGTTCTCAGCATCGGTACCGGCATTGGCATTCAGCCTTTCAGACAGAGAGCGAAAGGCACCCAGGACCTGGTTTCCTAGGTCAGCGTACTCCTCCTCGTCGCCATCACTGTGGTCTTCACCTTCGCCTTGGTCTCTGTGATCATGTTCATGGGCCTCGTGAATTGATTTCATAACGTCTTCATCGTCATCGTCGTGGTGCTCTGCATCATTGTCCTCGTGTTCACAGTCCGAACAGTCCAGTCTTGCCTTGGACTCTGAGAACCTCCTGTACTGCTCGGATAATCTGCTCAGGCCTGCACTGGCCTCCTCGTCTCCATCAGAACACTGTTGGTGAATATGGCTGTCTGGGTCCTGGTCGTCAGCAGCGTCTTCGCCGTCTCTCATGACAATATCTTCGTCGGAAGGGGCCTCCTTCTTGGCTGGCGAGGCAGCGTTCTTGTGGGCTCTGGCTCGTTGGGCTCTAGCCATAATAGTATGGTTCTTGGGCAGCTACTCAGGGGGCCAAACTTCGCTGTGTGGTCCTGGGTAAATATGCAGTGGCAGCTGTGGGTCGGGTGCAAGTGTGTAGAGTTAGCCGCGTGTGTCTGAGACGAGTGTGGAGCTGTTGTTGATGGCTGGTTGGTGTCTCTTCTAGTGGCGTCCTTTTCTTTATTTCTCTTAAGCGCGATCAGTAAAATGTGATTCGTAGCCCTGTCTTTTGTTTTCTCACACTCAGGGCTCAGAACCACCGATGGGCCTTTAAAAAAATTTCAGTTTAAATAAAAACTTTACTAGTGCACTAAAAGCTCACTTCATACACAACCACAACCCAAAATGCCTAGATCAAAACGTTCAAGATTGGTGACATTGGCCCAAACCGATAAGAAAGGTAGAGAAAACAAGGATAGAATTTTCGATGAAGTCAGAGAAGCTCTAGATACTTTCCAATACGTTTGGTTATTCTACTTAGATGATGTTAGAACTCCAGTTTTACAAGAAATCAGATCTGACTGGGCCGGTTCAAAGCTGATCCTAGGTAAGCGTCGTGTGCTAGAAAAGGCTCTAGGTGACACTGTCGAAGAAGAATACAAAGACAACCTACACAAGTTCTCTAAGCTGGCTAATGGTGTCACTGGTTTACTATTCACCAATGAAGATGTCGACACCGTCTCCTCATATTTCACCACTTACTCAAAGAAAGACTACTCCCGTGCTAAACAAAAATCTCCAATCGACTTCACCATACCTGCTGGCATCATTTACTCCAGAGGTGGCGAGATCCCAGAAGAAGAAGATGTTCCAATGTCTCATTCATTAGAAGAAACTCTAAGAAACAAATTCAAAATCCCAACCAAAATCAAATCCGGTAAGATAACCATCGAAGAGCCATACCACGTCTGTAAGAAAGGTGAAGTTCTTGATGTTAGAAAAGCTTTAATTTTGAAACAGTTTGGTATCGCTGCCTCAGAGTTCAAAGTCAAGGCTAAGGCTTACTATAATAATGAAACTTCAGAAATCAAGGTCATCAATCTAAATATTGAAGACGAAGAATAGGTTACAGGTTTGTTTAATTAGGTTATTCGTTGTACATTAGCATTTCAATCATAAAAGTTTGTCTTTTTCCCATTCATTAGGATTTTGTTATTTCGTACTACTCCAATTCTGTAGAACTGATATACCAGCATTATCAGGCTCAGCAATGATGATCTCGATCTTATGGAGCTTCAGGAGTTTGCTCAGTATGATTTGAATCTTGTTGTCCTTTTGATAGCTACTCATAAGCTTCCAGATCACTATGATCTTGGGGTAGGCGCCCTTTATCATGTCTATCTCCAACTTGGCTAAGTATACTAGCAGTAGTTTTAGAGACGCCAATTCTTTAGCATCAATCTTTGATAGGCACTCCAAGTACTTCAAGTTCGACCTTTCTATACTCAACTGTGTTCTCTCTAGGGATCCCATCAACAGGAACTGCACTTTCCCCTGCTCATCAACAAGATCATCAATGACTTCTTCCAATGCAGTGTTCAGGCGTCGTATGAGCATATAGTGGATATGACAATACAATTGAATCACCACAACCTGTATTATTCTCCTGATTCCACAATATTTGGCCCCCCTAAACCCTCTGATAAAGCTTTAAACTGAAGGTTTGTGTCGCCTTTGTCTTTGGGTTAGAGGTCTTAGTACTTTGTAAAGTGGTGTCCGGATGTTTTCCGTTTTCCCAATTTTTTTCGAAGATGGAAAAGTTGAAAAATTGTGTGGATATATGAAGAGAGTCGATTTGCTCTAAATAGTCCAATATATAACTATGCTGAGCCGTGGGATACGTACGTGTGCTACATTGAACACTTATCATTTGCACAGACTAACACCAAACTCAGCGAGGGTGCTGACTCGCTCTTTCATGAGCAGCTCCAGAGCCTTAAACTCAACAACCACATCCACCACACAAACCTCGACTAATGAAACTAACGAGACCATCAATTCAAAAGCCCAAGAGGTGACACAAATACAAGAGACCGAAGATGAATTTGATTTCTTTGACTCTGTGCACACCGATGCCTTGAAGTTGAAAGCTAAGGAAGAATCACTACTGAACAAACAAGTGTATGAGATCCTAACTGGTGAGACCACCAGTCAATTAACTTCCAAACTCTCACAAAATAAGGAACTCGTGTCTGAACTAAAGGACTTCATCCAGGAGTTCACCATTAATCTAGACCAACACAAGATCAGAGGCGGCGCTAAGAGAAGTCTAGACTCTGACAACACCCAATATCCAAGATTAGAGCCATCATTAAAGGAAGAACCATACACTTCTCAAGAACTATTCCTACGTCGTCAATTCGCCACTAACCAAAACTTGAAACTGGGCTCCCATCTACATGACGTTTACATTCCTCACAAAGAAGTGTTCTATCCAACCACAACATCAAACCTGTCCATTGCCAAACTATTAGCCTCGGGTGCTCACTTGGGTCATTCCAAATCTCTATACAGAGCTTCAAACCAACAATACATTTTTGGTGAATATAAAGGGATCCATATTATTGACTTGGAAAAGACCTTATCTCACTTAAAGAAGGCTGCTAAAGTCATTGAGGGTGTCGCTTCCAAAGGTGGTGTCATCTTGTACGTCGGTACCAGGGAAGGTCAAGCTCGTCCCTTAGAAGTCGCTGCCCAAAGATCTGGTGGTTATTACGTTTCCTCCAAGTGGACTGCTGGTACTTTAACCAATTCCACTGAAATCTCAACATGGGCCCGTCATGAAGTAGATTTGGGTGATAACAAGACTGGTCGTGAACTGACCACATCCGAAACCAAGAGAATTGTTAAACCTGATTTAATTGTTGTGTTGAACCCAACTGAGAATAGAGTCTTGTTGAATGAAGCTATGCAGACGAGGGTTCCAACTATTGGTATCATCGACACCGATTCAGAACCATCATTGGTCACTTATCCAATTCCAGCTAATGATGACTCCATCCGTGCCACCACTTTGATCACTGGTGTCCTGTCAAAGGCCGCTGAAGTCGGTTACAAGACCCGTTTGAGAGAGTTTGCAAAGTACAAGGCTCAAAGCGAAGTTGCTAAGCCAGCTGAATTGCTGTAAATAAAAATAAATATTGTATATAACGATTATTTCACTACTGTAGATGATGGAATGTGTCTTGTTATTATTAATTATTAGTTAGATATTATATTATAAGCTATGGCTATGAGTGATGTTTCTCCAATCCTTCATACCATGAGCATCATCATGAGTTTTGTAATCTATTTATCTTTCTTCTCCAATTGTTGTTCCTTTAAATCGGTAACCTCCTTCAATTCTTCCTCTTCTTCCTCTTCTTCATCTTCATCATCACTACGATCATCAGCAGCAACATTATCAGTTGCAATACGGTATAGGATTCTGAAGATCAAGAATAACCAGTATAAGTTCAGCAATTGAAGGGCAAAGATCAAGACAAAGATGATTGGCTGGGAGATCCAACATTTGTATTGTTGTGTAGCAAAGTCCAGAGTGTACGGACCGACAGTCTTGAACTCAGTCAGCACGGACCATAAGATCTTGATGTTAACAATGTGACGTAAGTAGACCCAGACACCAACAAAGCAAATGAACCATGGGACAACAAACATAGAGTCCAAGTAGTTCAACAGTTTTGAGACGGCTAAGAAGAAATCAGAAACATCCATGGTGATATAGATGGCAAGACCCATCTTTGTGAAATGGAAAACATAAGACAGCCAGATCAGACACATAGTGACGATATGATGACCAACCAATTCTTTGTAATCCTTTCTTGGTTTTTCAACTTGTAACACCAAGATACATGATTGTTGGGCCCAAAAGGCAGCTTGACCCAAGTAAAAGACCTTGTAGATAAAATCATTTGTCAAGTCAGGATAGGTCTTGTACATGGTTTCGGTCTTGAATAACCACAAATCGGTGTGGTGCATGATGTAAAGACCGAAAGGGCCACTGATACCATAGTAGACAACCGAGTAAGCTTGTTCCATGAATCTATCAATTTTGGCCTTTCTTAAACCAATATTCTCAACAACTGGTCTGATAAGCACCTGCATGACGAATTCTCTAAAGAAGGTGAAGAATACCATGTAAAATGAGACAAATGCCAAATCTTTGATACCTTTCCCGTATTGGTCGCTATCGCCCACGCGGTATGATACAGCGACAAACTTATGGAGAGGGTTTGTTTCTGTGTAGTTACCACTCAGGAAGTAGGACCCTAGAACTAACACCAAGATTATGGCTGGTGTTAGCCAAGTGTGACGACTGTTCAGTTCCACGTATGCAGTCCATATCTTTCTGGCAACGTCTAAATCAGACTTCGACGCCTTGGACAGGTCGTTCAGCCTGGAGTCTGAGGCAGCTTTAGAGTCTCTTGAGGAGAAGGATGTTGACAAACCACGGACTCTGTTGTCACCCAAGTTGATGTTGCCCACAGAGGAGGTTCTTCTGGGTCTATATCTCTTTGGTTGAGATGACATGGTGATAGAGGCAGTTTTGGCACAAGGATGAGAGCTTTAACTCCTTTCTTTTTTTAGGCGAGTTCTGGGATACGCAACACACAAAAAGGACTTCAGATAGACGATGCAGCAGCTTCTTAACTACCAATCAGACCAAGTACAGACCGTTTCCTTTTCAGCAATTGGTAAGTTCCCCTATATTTGTTTTGATGAAAGAACTTGAATTTTTCGGTTTTTCGGTTTTTCAAAGAAACAAAAATATCAAAAAAAGGGGAACTTCACTCCGTTCGACCCTGACCAAGCGTAAAGTTTTAGAAAGATATATTCCTTACCCGGACTTTGAGGAAAGTTGGCTCAGCTTAAAATGATCATATAAATTAGTTCTCCATATTACAAGTGTAAAGTGATACCCTAGAAACCCATATCCACAGAACCAAGAATGTCCACCTCGCTATCAAGAGCTGTCAGTAAGTATTTTGGGACTCCAGATCTCCCTCTGCTGCTCAATTCCCTCCTCATTTCAAGCACTAACAGGGACACACTCCAGATAAAGCCACTGATGCCACCCTACTCCAAGACAACTGGCAATATATACTAGACGTCTGTGACAAGGTCACCGAGGATCCAGAGGATGGTGCCAGAGATGTCATCAAGCTTATCGGTGAAAGACTGCAACAACGTGATGCCAATGTCCAGTTGAGAACATTATCATTGTTGACCTCAGTAGCTGAGAATTGTGGATCGCGTATCAAGCAAGAGATCGCCACCAAGGCATTCACTGGTATCTTGCTAGGCAAGTTACGGGACAGCCATGTCCATACAGAGATCAAGATCAAAGTTGTCCAAGTTATCAAGCAATTGAGTGATTCTTTCAGAACCGATCCTTCATTAAGACCGATCCAAGATGCTTATAGAGAAGTGCAAAGAAACTTTGGTCATTACTTCCCACCAGAAAAGCCACAAAAGCAAAACATCAGTGATAGAGACAGACTGAGAGAAGAAGAAGATCTGAAAGCTGCCATTGCTGCCTCGTTACAAGAATCTCAGTCCCACCCTCAACCATTACACCAAACTCCACAACCCCAACAGTCACAAACCCAACAACAAGAGCCTGCTGCCGTCCCGCCACTGGGACATGAACAAGTAAATTTCTCAAGGGTGCGTGCCTTGTATGATTCCTTTAGTGAAGATCCTGCTGATTTGAAATTCCGTAAAGGTGATATCATTACGGTTATTGAAAGAGTTTACAAAGATTGGGGTAAGGGTTCGCTACGTGGAATTGTTGGTCTATTCCCATTTAACTATGTTTCTCCGCTATATGATCCTACACCTGCTGAAATTGCTAAAGAAATTGAAACTGAAAATCAAATTTTATCCAAAGCTAGACAAGTTGAAAAACTATTGGCTCTGTTGACAAGCTCACAAAGCCCTGAAGAAGGCTTCAGGTTAACGAACAGTGATGAATTCAGACAATTATACCAGGAGATTGCATTGATCAAACCTGAACTTGCTACTTTGATTGACAAGTACCGTCAAAGAAAAGATGATTTGCTAGATTTGCATAAGAAGGTTAAAGATGCCTCTGTGATCTATGAAAATTTGACAGATCCATTAAAGTACCAATACCAACAGAAACAATACTATTCACCAATTCAGCATCAACAGCAGCAGTCACAACGACAATCACCACTAGGCCAATACATTAATTCTCCTATTAATCAAAAGACTTATCAATGTCCGGTTTCTTCGTCAAGTCAACCAATTGCACAACACGAACCAGCACAACAATCTCCGCAGCAAGCTCCACTACCGCCAGTTCCGCAAACTCATGAGCAACAGTATCATCCCCAATCACCATCCCAGTACCATCATCAACTACCCCCACAACACAGTGGTCAATCACAAATCCCTCAAGTGACATATCCACAACAGCCACAAATGCCGCAACACACTGGCCAGTCCCAACACTCCAACTATCAGGGAAATTCATATCAACAATACCAAGGTCAACCAGGCCAAGCAAGTGCGGATCAAATTCGATTTGCCCAGCAGTCGGCATCTTACGATGGTAGTGCACCATATCCACATTAGAAATTGACACCATGATCACAGAGGTTTCAATATGGTGTCGAAACCCGGGTTATGGACTAGTTTGAAAGTACTGACGATTAGAATAATCTCGTTGTGTCAAGTGCTACAGTCATTGTTCAATAGATGTCATTAAAACTTTATAGACTTTAATCAATTAGTAGCAACTGTTTAGCTTGTTTGATCTCTTTTTCCTTCTTCCTCCAAAACGCCCTCAGTGGATGTCGTTATGAAGGATGTTGTTCTTATAGATTTCTTCCAGCTTCTCCAAAGCTCTCTCTCTCTAGCATTCAAAGGGAATCCATTCATCCATCTCCTCTTCACTCTCAATATCCTCACCCACGTATTTGCTGATCATGAAATACCCTCTAACTCTTTTGGGTTCAAAGTATGTTAATTCATCCTCTTCATCCTCATCGTAGAATTCTGTAAGGTCAACGCAATCAACCTGGAATAGGTTATACAAGTTATCGGTGTATCCAACACAGATGATCTTGGAAGTTGAATCAGACACGCGGACT
>PPMH03000075.1:0-17386 GCA_003707945.3 Taiozyma bovis | reverse complement strand
AAAGAGTAATACATTCCATTGGTCAGTGTTGCTGTTTTCCCAAATCTTAGTTGAGTACTGTTTCAACTTGGTTGGTGCTACTCTATTCTTCTTGACTTCATACTACCCATTGAAACTTGATCAAAGCAGTAGTATGGTTGGTCGCTTTTACTTATTGTCTGTTGTGGTCTATCAAATTTACAGTGCTACTTTTGCCATTGGTACCTATTACTTTGCTCCAGATTTACCTTCTGCTGGTATGATTGCTTCTATGGTCAACATTTTCACCTATGCATTTGCTGGTGTTGTTCAGCCTGCTTCTTTGATGCCTGGGTTTTGGACTTTTGTCAATAAGGTTTCACCAGCTACTTATATTATTGAAGCCTTGGCTACAACTTTAGTTAAAGGTAAACCTGTGCATTGTAAAAAGAAAGAACTTTCATACTTTGATGCTCCAGATGGTCTAAATTGTGGTGATTACATGGAGAGTTTTATTAGTCAGCATGGTGGTTATTTGACTGACCCTTCTTCAACTGGACAATGTGGTTATTGTGCTTATGATTCAGCTGAGGTTTACCTATTTTCTCAAAGAGGCTTCAAAGCTTCTCATTTCTGGAGAAACTTCGGTTTCTTGTTCGTGTACATCCTGTTCAATGTTGTATCAATCTTGATCTTATATTGGTTGTTCCATGATGCTAGTGCTTACTTCGCTAAGAGAAAAGCTATGAAGGAAAAATCAAAGACCAAAGATGTGGACCAAAAGGCTTGAACTGCAGACAATTAGATGGTCGCTAATGCCTCTATACGCGGCTTGAAGTTCTTTTAATTTATAATGTTAATACTTAATAATACGTGAAATCATTTTTGAACTTATTAGTCGGCTTTTATCTCAGTTCATCAAATTTTCGTAATCTCTAAATTTTCCTGTTCAGAACCTTAAATTTACAATTTATGACCATTCCATAGATCCAGGCACAAGACCAACAATGACTAAATCTAAAGTCGCCATTCTGCTATGTGACTACTCATCTTCGGTTGCACCAACTTTTGGGAACTTTGCAGAGCAATCAGCCACGCTATTGCAAAAATCTGGCTTATCTTTGGAAACTGAGATCTTCGATGCTCAAATTTCCCAATTCCCATCTAAAGAACAATTGAACGACATTCAAGCCATCTGGATCACCGGTTCAACTGCTGATTCCTTTGAAGACATCCCATGGATTTTGAAATTGGTTAAATTCATCCAAGACACCAAGGAAACACACCCAGATGTTGCCTTTGTGGGTATCTGCTTCGGTCACCAGATCATCTCGAGAGCTTTAGGTGCCAAAGTCGGCAGGAACCCTAAGGGCTGGGAGTTTGGGTCCTATGAGGTTCAGATCTCTGAAGATGAAGAGATCAAAGAGTTTTTTGGTGGGGCTTGTACTTTCAGGAACATGGAGGTTCACCAAGATATCGTGTTTGACCAATTGCCTGGCTTTAAAAACATCGGGTCAACTAAAAGGACAGAGATCCAAGGCTGGTACAAAAAGGGTGAATTTTTGACATTCCAGGGTCACCCAGAGTTCAGTGACAGAATTGTTGGTACCTTTTTAGACATGAAGAAGGAGAATTTGACTGATGAGGTTTATCAGCATGGGAAGAAGAGTCTGAAAGATGGGAACGATGGTCTGCAATTGGGTAAGCTAATCGTTAAGTTCATTGAGAGATCATAGTTCGAAAAAGCATGGTCTTTAACTCCTCGATCTAAGGGCTTGTTCCTCTATGTGATTTTCATCGATGCAGTCTTTCATTGTGCTAAGGGGAAGATCAAATTCATAACCTTCACCAATCAATTGGCTCCTACTATAACACGTCCACAACTCGTAAAACGACTACACCCATGTGTGTACCTACATGGAGAATGATGGAGAGAATTCACAATTGGAGGACAATATGCTGTATTGCACTACTGGACCAACCGATGTTTGTACAAAAGGGTAAATTCTTGTCCTACAGATTGATCGAGGTTTCAATGATGTGGCGAATATTCTTGACTACATATGAATTGATACACATCGCTAAGAGCAACATATATGAACTACTTCTTTGTCTTTCTTGTTCTCGTTCTCGTTCTCGTTCTTTCGGCAACAGATTCACCTCCAGCCACTTGTTTTCCCTTTTTACTCTCCTTTTGACCACCGTTCTCTTTTTCTAGCTCCACCTCAGTCTCTTCCTTTTCACTATCATCAACTTTTTTGTAAGCCTTTGCAATCAAGTCATTGACAGACTTGAACTCCGTCAACCATCTCAAGCCGAGAGATAAGGAAATCGCACCGCCAACAAGGTTCTTCACCACACTCTGGGCCAGGATTCTCCCGTCAAAGACCTCACCAGCAACAAGACCACTATGGTGATAGACATCCCACAGTAGAGAGACAACAGCTTCACCGGCAGCTGTGAATAGTAGGAACTTGGACCAGTTATCCTGGGAGTAAAGAAAGCCGGACACAAAGGAGAAGATCCAGCCAGTGATTGTCTGTGAGGAAGGCGAGCCAGCCAGAAGCAGCACGTGTAGTGTCACGATGTTGATGATGTCGTAGGTCTTCATATCGGGCTGTAGTACCGCTTTAAAGAGCAAAAGGGCGTGAGAGATGAGCTCCGAAGAGCTTACCAGCTCGAATATCACAAAATGTAAACATTGCAAAGCACTTGCACGTGACCGAGCACGTGATGACCGCGAAATCTGAACAAAAATGCCTTTAAAAAAATTTGTAATTGGCGATGAGGTTAATGTTTAATGAAGAGTAGAAAGATCCAGGGCTTTAAAGTACCATTATGTTCGCTTCTAGATTTGATCCTAATGCTTTAGTGGGTACTGCAAATCCAGCGAGGAAGCCCCTACCGCTAAAGAGAAAATTGAGCCATTCGGAGAGCGATGAAGAGAAAAAGACTGACAGTGATAGAGTGAGTGATAGTGATAGTGATAATGATAATGATAATGATAATGATAGTGATCATGATAGCTCAAGTGATAGCGATGATAGCTCAAGTGATAGCGATGATAGCTCAAATAATGATAGTTCCAGCGATTCTCAGAGTGACAATAAAGACGTCACTGAAGAACCTGAATCTGGGCAGGAAGTTCTTGAGAAATCAATACAACAAACAGAAGCAAGCGAATCACAAGATGAAGAAATGAAAGACGCACATATACCATCTTCACCAATTGAACAGAACCACGATTCCAAATTCTCCACCATCATCTCTCGTTTCAACAAGTCCATTACCAAATCAAATGCCCTCCAACCATCTGAGTCAGAGTCCGAAGAGGAAATAGACATTCATGAACTGGCACCATTACCTCAACCCGAACTTCCAAGAGATCAAAGACTTTCACGTCAACAGTTATCGAAGAACTTAGAGTGGCTTTCGACTCCAATTTACATCCATCCAAATTCTACAAGACCATTCTCAGAGTATCCTGACCTACATCCAAAGATCCAACAAAATCTTAAATCACTAGACTTCCATAATGCCTTTGCTACGCAGATTAAAACTTTGGAATTATTACTCCCTGAGATTAACAACACTCTAAACCCACTTGCACATAAAGGTGACTTATTAGTGAATGCCTCCACAGGTTCAGGGAAGACTTTGGCATATACCATCCCTGTTGTGCAGTCACTTGTTGGTAGAGTTGTACCTAGACTACGAGCCATTATCGTTGTGCCAACGAAGCCTTTGATTCAACAAGTTTACAAGACTTTCACATCCATCTCAAAGAACTTTGATCTGAATATTGTCACATTGGGTAAGAATGATCTGTCATTAAATGAAGAACACTCTAGAGTATTGAAGAATATCCCCGATGTTGTGATTACAACACCAGGTACATTAGTTGATCATTTGAATTTGGGTAGTTTTGACCTAAAGAGTTTGAAATGGTGCATCATTGATGAAGCTGACAGATTACTGAACCAAAGTTTCCAAGATTGGTTAAACGTTTTGTTTTTGAAATTGAATGAATTGAAAGTGGAAAACATGTCCAAGGTTTATCAGAAAAGGTTAGTCAAGATGATCTTTTCCGCTACTTTGACCACTGATTCTGGTAAATTGTCCAATTTAAAATTCAACAATCCAAGATTAATCATTGTCAATGATGAAAACCAAGTGATCTCGAAGGAAAAGATCTATTCTTTGCCATTGAAATTGAAGGAATATTCTATCACATTATCATCAACCAAATCATTATCCATCAAACCACTAATCCTATTGAACTTATTAAGATACCTGTCATATCCATCCAATGTCTTGATCTTTACCAAATCGAATGAATCCACGCTAAGATTATCACGTTTATTAACCATCTTATCAACCAAATATTCACTAAATCTTTCCATTGCCAACATCAATTCCCAATTATCACCACAAACCAAGACCAAAATCCTTCAAGATTTCACCACTGGTAAAGTAAATGTTGTGATTTCCACTGATTTGATCTCCCGTGGTATCGATATCCCAACCATTAGACACGTTATCAATTACGATCTACCTAACTCATCTAGAGAATATGTCCATAGGGTTGGTAGAACTGCTAGAGCTGAAATGGATGGTGAAGCATATAGTTTGGTTCTAGGCAAGGGTGAATTGAAGTTCTGGGACTCAATGAACTTGGATATTAATAGATCGAATGAATTCAGCGAATTGAACGAAGTGGTGAACCCAGAGAAGACCACCAGTGAATTCAGTGTGACCGTTTACGAAGATGCATTGAAGGAGTTAGAGAAGGAGGTGTTTAAAAAGTCATAGTGTTTTTTTTTGCATTAATGCTAATAATAAATAAGTAATAAATAATTGACGTAGCTCCATTTCACCCCCAGGATTAACAAAATTATTGAAACCCTTGTGAAAAGCCAACATGTATTGGATCCAGCTAATGCCACTCTAAACAGCGTCTGGGTCATTTTGAACCAGTTTCAAAGCATCACCAAAAGTATAGATTTTGTCAGCTTTTTCATCAGGGATACCGATACTGAATTCTTCTTCAATAGCCATAACAACCTCGACAACGTCTAATGAGTCTAGACCAAGATCCTTACTGAAGTTTGTCTCTGGAGTGATCTTAGCATCTTTTGGGACCTTGTCATAACCTTCCAAGATTTCCAACAGTCTTTCATTGATGATTTCTGTGGTTAGTTCTGGAGCTGAAGAGTATAGTCTTTGTTGGAAGCATGGCAGAGGTTGGAAGCCAATTGAGGCTCTTGGAAGTGGCTGTGTGAAGGAACGGGCAGCAGTAAATCTTGTGCTAGTGACCAATAGTTTTCTGAACATGTTTTTGGATGGTTTTGGTGCCAGATCTAGGTGTTATCTGTGGGTGGAGAGAGTCAAAAAGGAGCATTTGTCATTTTCATTTCTTCATCACCAGGTCGGAAATCTCTCAGAATTCCGACTTCATTTCCAAAAAAACCTATGAAAATTCAACAAAATCACAAATCTTTTAGAAGATTCCACAAGTTTCTAACCACACTTCCATACAGTCATGAGTGCCCTTCGCTTTGCCTTCAAGGGTCTTTTCACACAGAGCACAGCCACATCGCTGCTCAATACCCGTCCATCCACCTCCTTCGGTCTTCGTTCCGTCTTGTCACAAGCCATTGCCCAACCTACCAAGATATCGCAACGTTATGCCACCATAAATCAAATCAAAAGAGGTATGACCAAGCCATTGAATAAACGTCCTACCAAATCACCGGATTTAGAAACGTCTCCTTTCAAGAAGGGTGTCGTGCTGAGAGTTATGGTCTTGAAACCAAAGAAACCTAATTCAGCTTTAAGAAAAGCATGTAGGGTGAGATTGACTAATGGTAATGTCATTTCTGCTTATATTCCAGGTGAAGGTCACAATGCGCAAGAACATAGTGTGGTGCTAGTGAGGGGCGGGAGATGTCAGGATGTTCCAGGTGTTAAATACCATGTTGTGAGAGGTGCTCTCGATTTAAGTGGGGTTGCTAATAGACAGACATCAAGATCTAAGTATGGTGCTAAAAAGCCTGCTAAGGAATGAGTTTAAAATCGGGTTGTACATAGAGAAAGCACATAATAAAGAAACTTTTGTATATTTCCATCAGTGGTGGTGTATGTGTTTGTTACTTGTTTGTCTTCTAAGATGATTGGAATCTTCTACCTGAAGCAGTCTTTCTTTCAACAGCTTCTTCGTTTTCCGGTTTGGCTCTGTTCAAGACCTTCAAGTATTGATCGACTCTGAATCTCATTCTGGAGTGTAGATAGGCCTTGGAACATTTGATATGATAATGGAAGTAGTTTCTAAATAATTGAATTTGGGAAATTGTGTTGTCAACTTTTTGTCTAGTTAGATGTCTTGGGAAAAGAATAAATGTGACATAGCCCTTCTTTTCATCCGGACTGTATTTGATCAAATCACGAACTTCTAGAGGTGGTTCACGATGGGAATATAACACTTGTGGGGCATTTTGCACAGCTCTTCTTCTAGCATCGACGAATTCTTGTAGGAAGACTTTACCAAAGATCTTATCAGTTTCATCTTTGAACACAGTGGAAAAGATAACAGTGACACGATCGAATGAAGGTTGGATATAAATTGATTCTTCGTCTCTGTAATTAATTTCAAGAATATTGGCACGAGTTTCAGGTTCTAAATTGGTTTCAGTGTACTTTTTAGCCAATGCTTCGTATTCTTTAAAAGCCTGTTCGAATGGTGCAGCTAATAAGTTTCTCTTCAATAGGGCAATATTATCGATGATCTCTGCCTTTTCTTCTTCAGTTTTGGAAGCAATTTGATCTAGGTCAAGATATATTGAGTAATCATAACCAGGCTCCGTTGTGCCCTCCACTTCAAATTCACCATACACAGAGTGCAATTTCTCTAAGGCACCGTACTTCTTGACATCCTTGAATGATTTGGAAGTGATCGAGATCAATAACTTTGTCTTTGATTCAGGTGTGGAAAGGTGATATGTGGTGTAGTCAAAGTCACTGACGATTCTGTCAACTAATTGGGGTTGCTCGAACAGTTCAGTCAGAGTCTTTCTGATGAGCAGATTGTCATTTTGTAATTGAAGCATGGCTGTTACCGGCGAATCGGTGGCAAATTGGTTGATTCCTTAGGGTTGGTTTTATTCGGTAATACACTGTTTGATTTTGGCTCCTTTAATCAATCAAAAACCGGAGGAATCGACCAAGTTCGCGATATCCAAAAAGATCACGTGGTGTCACGTGATGAGAGAATCCCCAATGTATTTAATGTATTTTAATTTTAAATTTACCTACCAAATAAGTGATAAGATGTTTGCAAACTGCTAACTTGTAACGTTTGCTTGCTGCTCGTAGTGGTGTTTATTAAAGCTAAATCTCATGAGTAGGAAGCCATTGAAAGAAAATGCTATAAAGTGTGAAAATCACAACAGTACTTTCTGGGAAAAGGCATCATTCATTCACTGGGCCCCTTTGAGTTAACATTAATTAGAATGATTATCAAGAACGCCTGGTGTCTACATCTTTTACATGTTTTTTTAATCGTGTAGCGACGTCTAACTAAAAAATTATCATTAATTGAAAACCTGTTTCTCTTCTATGCTCTTTATGATAACATCACTTGGTATTGAGTTCTCCTTAATGTAAACTGTATTTTTGTAATCATTATTATCTGTTCGTTCATAACCCTCCTCGAGAGTGTTCACTATCCCTGCTTTTAGGTGACGATGAGCTATTCTTTCTCTAGCGATCTCCCAAGGAACTTGAATCTCCCATTTCTCATCTGCCAAAGCACCAATATCCCTCCATATCGGGTCCTTCAGGAGCACGTAGTTGCCCTCGATGATGATGATTCTGTGTTGAGGCAAGATTGTGATTGCATTTTCGATTGGATCCTTCAAAGCGTGATCGAAGCTTGGGGCCGTTGTGGATGGTGTCTGTTGTAAGGTCTGCACCAGGGAGTAGAACAACTGGACATTGAATGTGAAGGGGGCACCACGTCTACAGAAGGCCTCGTCTCTGTCCGGGAATTTCTCCAGCTCCGACCTGTAGTAATGGAAGCCATCCTGTGTGACGACGACAGCGATCTCTTGGTGGGCAAGCTCATTGATCTTGGAGACAATGTTGTGGGAGATGGTACTCTTACCAGAGCCGGGGGAGCCGGCCAGTGCCAGCAGCACTCGTCTACCGCGATGCTCCAGCAGCTCCAGGGCCCTCAGTGCCAGCTCGGTCTCGATTTTGTCCATGAAGCCTGGTGATGATGATGAAAGTGAAGTGATGGTGTTGTGTTTTTTGGACCATTTCCTTATATTTCGCATTGACGCAAGATAGTGAACCGAGAACAAAGGAAAGGGAAAGACGATTTGATATATTGTCCCACCTTTGATAATTGAATAACTAAAAGGTAATTGATACGAGTATATACGCATTCTGGTTTCGTGTTGCTGTTTGTCTGCTTGCTTTGATTTCAATATTTCAATTTGATTTCGATTTGATACCAGATACCTTAGAACGCTTACCTACAAACTGTTAAAGGCCACTAATGTCAACAGAACTGATTCAACACTTTTTAAACATATATTTTATCACTCAGAAGCAGAGCCAATTATACTGGAAGAAGCCCATTTGGTCCCCCTTTTCACTACTTAGCTCTAGACATTACTATTTATCCAATATACCTCTTCCATATAATACATACATTCGTATCGGGTAATATTCGCGACACCCGGACACCAGAGGATGTTTTTTTTTTCGTCGTCGGTTTAGAGAAAAAAAGAAATCAGAGAAGGAAAACAAGGTACAAACAGTAAACAACTCATCTCAAAAGACATCTTGCCGCCGTTCAGACAGCTTTCTCAGTGATCAATCCGTTGCTCTTGCTACTGCTTTCCATACATAGCAACTGGCCCACACCGATTGACCAGTCTTAGTCTGTTTTTTCACGCTAGATTTCCAAAATGTCATACAATCAGTTTAACAATGGCAAAAAAGGAGACTCGTTGAAGTTCGAAGACACCTATCTGGGCTATAGTGATGAAGATGAAGATGCCTTCAATGACGCCACTTTCGGTGGGAATGTCGACCTGAACCAGGACTTCAACTTTGGTGGCGATTCAACCTCAAGTGCCCCAGCTCCACAAACCATCAACTATGCCCAAGCCGCTTCCTCCAAACCTGCTTCTGCTGCCGCCCTGCCTTTAAATGATGACTCACTGAAACCAATTGAATCATTATGGGGCGACTCCGCTCCTTCATTACCATCCGGTACTCCGGGTCAAGGTCAACCGTTGTCATTAGATGAAATCGAAGCAAAGTTAGCCACTGGTGGTCCAACTGCTGCCCCGGTTTCTCAACAACAACCTCAATTCCAACAAGGTCCTCCACAGCCATTTGTTCAACCTCCAAGCTTCTACAACTACCCACCTGGTTTCTTACCACCTCAACCACAACAAGGCGTCCCAGGTCCTCAAGTTCCTCCAGGTTTCCCACCTCAATTTAACTTGAACCAAATTCCTCCCCAACAATTTGCTCAACTACCACCTCAAGTTCAACAACAACTTCTGTTCCAACATCAACAACAGCAACAATTTCAACAACAACAATTCCAACAGCAGCAGCCACAGCAACCTGCTCAGCAACCATTACCACCACAGCAACAACAACAACAATCACAACAACAATCCCAACCACAGCAACCACAACAGCAGTTTGAACAACAGCCACCTCATCGAGCACCACTTAATCAACAACAACAACAACCATTACAAAGTAAAGCCGATCTGTCTGAATTCCCAGTCTTGGGCTCTGAAGAAGCCAATTCTTTGAAACACCAACGTGATGATCACCATCATAATCAACATCAACAACAACTACAACCACGTCAACAACAAAACCACCATAGTAACAATAACAACAGCAACAACCGTCGTTACAATAACCAATACGGCTCTCAACACCATGACAACTTCAATGAACTACCAGAAGAAGAAAAACAACGTTTGATGAGACGTCAACAAAAAGTTCAAAGAATCCTACAATTCACTGGTATCATGAACCCTCGTGATAAAGACTTTGTCACCAGAGTCCAATTGTCGCAGATTGTCACTGAAGACCCATACAATGAAGATTTTTATTTCCAAGTTTACAGATTATTGAAGAGTGGTGAACAAAACACCAACAACAATTCAATTGCCCAAGCTTATTTGGACTTCTCAGGTCACAGATTAGGTGGTCGTTATCAAAGAGCTGACCTGGCTCTTCAAAGAATGCAACAACAAGTTCAAAAAGCTGTCACTGTTGCTAAGTCTAAGCCAAAATCTGCCCAATTTACAAAAGGAGGTGCCTTGGGTAAAGTCTCTTTATTATCTGGTAAAATGCCAAGAAAACAATTGGAAATCATTGGTAAGAAACCTGAATTACCTGAAGTATCTAAAGGTGGTAGAAAGGCCATTTTGTTACAATTAGAAGACATTTACCAACAAGTGTTATCATTGGAATCACAAGAGAGAGAACAAAAGGAATTAGACACTGAACCATTGTGGGAATCATTGAAACTATTTGACGATTCACAACAATTGAACCCATTCATTCAATTGTTATCCTATGAAAAGGGTCTAAAGATCTTTCCAAGATTATTCCATTTCTTGGACAGACAACAAAAGTTGACCATTATTACTTTATTATTTGCCAACTTGTCATTAATCAAGATCATTTCTAAATCTTCTTTTAAGAACCATGAAAATGACAAAATTCCATCGGATATCCAAAAGACCATTGAATTATTCCAATTGGTTGTTTTAAAACCTGTCATCTTATTCCTGTCATACGAAGCTGTTCTTAGCGAAATCATTGGTTTATTGACCATCTTGATTGAACATAACAATGTTTCATTCCTATCCACTTCAAAATTAGGTATTTCACTAATAACCATTTTATTATCAAGAGCTGAAATCATCAAACAAGAACAAACCGTCTCATCAGAAGACCTATCACATTGGTCTAATGCCTATGACAAGTTGTTCTCATCGTTGGAAACCAAATTACCATTGATCTTCCCATCTTCCAAATTGGAGAAATTTGATGATTCATACATCTGGCAATTCTTGGCCTCTTTGGCTCTAAGTGGTAAGATTAACCATCAAAGAATTATTGTTGATGAAATTAGAGATGAGATCTTTGGTTCTATCAATAAGGCAAAGGAATCTGATGCTGCTACAAAGATCAAGATCATTACTAACTTGAACTTGTTCTTGAACGTTATCGGCTTAAGTGCCACTGAAGACGAAATTGTTGAATTGAAATAGATTACATGAAAAATTCTGTTGCTCAAATACGTGTGATCGATTTACCAACATTTTTTAATACTTTTTTTTTTGAAAGAATACAAAGTTGTTGTTGTGCATTATAAATGACTTTTTTCTAAGTCTATATTGTAGTTTGTTCAAAGACTTGTAATGCACTATCTAACTTTGTCAACAATTCTTCCCATTCTCCAATGACATCACTGAGGACTGTGATAGCACCACCAGCACCAATTCTCCAAACGTTAGTTTCCTGGTCATTTTGAACATCATCTTTATAATGAAACAATGAACGAATAATAACACTCCAGTCGGCTTTGTTCTCCACTGACCAATAACCACAAACACCAGAGTATAACCCTCTTCTTCCACCTTCTAATTTCTGCAGGATCTCCACCGATCTTTTCTTTGGGGCACCCGTCATGGAACCAGGTGGTAATGATCTTGAAAGGACGTCGATCCCTGAGTATTCACCATCAAAGACACCGCCAATTATGGATACAAGTTGAAACACAGTAGAATATTCTTCAACACTCATCAATTTGGATACATGCACCTGGTCTAGCATTTGGTACAGATCATGTCTGATCAAGTCCACAATCATCAAGTTTTCACCGATTTCCTTCGGGGTGTTTAGTATGGCTTCTGCCTTCGACCTTGTCATCTCAGGAGTCTTCTTCACTGTGCCTTTAATAGGACGCAATTCACAGGATTGATTATCCCATTGGATGAAACGTTCAGGTGAGGAACTGATCAGGACACAGTCGTCGAATTCGAAAAAGGCAGAGTATGGTGATGGATTTTTCACAGTTAACGTCTTATAGATTTCCCATGGGGTGACAGCGGTAGGAATATGAATCTCTGTTTGCGACGTTAGGCATAGTTCGTATGAATCACCTGTGTGGAGATACTCTTGACATTGTGTGAATAGATCCTTATAATGAGTCTCTTCAGGTTTGATAACCTTTGTGGTTGGAATGTATGCTTGTGGTTGTTTAAAACTGGATGGTGTGGATAACAATGATTGGATAAATTGTAGATTGTTGTCTAATGATGTGATGTAAGTTTCATTGGTCTCATTGTTTCTAAGGATACAATTCTTAACAAAGACCAACTTCGTATCCGGAATCTCACCATTAGTGATCTTTGACAAGTTTACAAAGCTGATATTTTCACCTTCTTCATAGGAGAATATACCCATAAACCCACCAATGAAGGGGAATGAGGTATTGCTATCTTGAACAAGGTGGGATTCCATGTATATGGAGATCCATTCCCAAATACTATCAATTTTTTCAGTAGTTTGTTTACCATGTTGTTCTAGTCTGATGATGGATGGTGATTCCGTGGAGTGTGTGATGTATAATGAGGAGTCGGTAGGTAGACCAACTATAGACCAACTGCCAGGATGTGACGCAGAGTTTAACAGGATGAGTTCTTGACCTTGATGACGAATCGATTCACAAATTTCCAAGACTGAAGAAGAAGTTTCAACTTTTTCATAGATAAACTGGGATGATGCGGTGGAAGCTGATATCTGCTTCATTAACGGTGGAATGGAAGTTCTTGTGGATAATTGTGCTAATAATGCTGGATTGGTCTTTATGCTTCTATGCAATTGGTTATAAACGTGAGAAGATTCCATGAAGTTTTTGATCAATTGTTCACCAAACTCAGAACAGATTGATTCAGGATGGTACTGAACACCAAACCATGGTTTAGTCTTATGCTTAGCAGCCATGATGATTTCTTGACCATGATCGTTTGTATATGCCAATGGGGTGAATTGATCACTGATCTGACTGACATACAATGAATGATATCTCACAGATTTGTAGTTGTTAGGAATACCTTTAAACATTGGATCTTGCTGATCGTGTGTAATAGGGTAAACCTGACCGTGTTTAATGCTTTGCAATTGATCAACCTGTGAACCGTGCTCCAGGCACATTGACTGGAAGCCGAGACAGGTACCCAAGATAGGAATGACATCGCCCTTGAACAGGTCAGGAATGAGACCCACATCCTCCCTCTTGTGTGGGTTACCAGGGCCAGGACCAATGACCACAGCAGTGAACAGTGGGAGGTATTGCTTCAGATCCTGGTAGGTGATGGTGTCATTATGAATGGTGATGACTTCTTCTCCCGAGGAACGCAGTATCAGATCCCGCACGTTGTAGGTGAAGGAGTCGTAGGAATCAATGAGAAGAATGGCCATTTCAACGTTAAGAATGACGATGGTCTCTGTGTGAGTAATTTCCGACCAATGGAAGAAGAAGGAGAAGAAGAAGAAGAAGTTTACTGTGCAAATATCCGATTCAGTCTCTATTTTTTTTTCGTATTTCCGACGACCTGTAAGGTTGTGAGCACTGGCGATTTTGGTATTTTTGATGAAAATTGTATTAGATTTTGACACCTTTCATGTCTTTTGAAGAACAACAAAAATGATTGAAGTTGTCGTAAACGATAGGTGAGTAACCTTGGTATGATTAGCAAGTAACAGGATTACTAACCTTTATCCTCAGAGTCGGCAAGAAAGTACGAGTCAAGGCATTGGAGGACGATTTAGTCGGAGACTTCAAGAAACTCTTAGCTGCGCAAATCGGTACAGCATACAACAAGATTCTTTTAAAGAAAGGAAATACTACTCTAAAAGACCATATAACACTAGGTGATTATGAAGTCCATAATGGGACGAACTTGGAGTTATATTACTCATGAAAACACTAAACGAAAACTGCAAACTAATGATAACATAATACAACAATTTTTTTGGACACCATTCTTGTAAAGAAAAACATGTCATAGGAAATATTCAACTATCTGGCCCTTTTGCTCAAACCCACTGTTTTTCTGCTCATTAGGGAATAGTTTATCCTCCTTTGGCCATTGGTCCTTGTTCTCTGGGGCTTCTTCGAACACGTTGAAATAGTACTCATCCTTATTGTAAATCTCCATCACCGAGGCCTTATTACCACATCTATAACAGTAGTTCGGGGCGCTCCATACAGTGGTAACAAGACCTTTGAAGTATACCTGGTATCCATCATTACATAACTGATGGGCCCTGAGGATCTTTTCCATATCATTCATCGCTAGGAATTTGTTGACAACGGCAACACCAAAAGTATAACCAGCACCTCTTGGACTTAAAGCAAAGTTTGCATTCTCATCATCTGGATCAGACCATACCAAGTCTGCCATGGCACCTTCGTGTGGGATCTCTTTAAATCTATCAACGATCTTGATTTGATCAATGGTGTGGACATTTGGTGATAGGCCACCATGGACACAAAATATTGAATTATCAATAACAGCACCCAGGATCAAGTAATCAAACACATCAGTGAAGTAATGCCACGTATTAGCATCCCCATATTTTCTCATACACTCTGAATAAAACCCATAATTTTGTGTGATTTGTCTTGACTCATGATTCCCTCTAATCAAATACACCCTTGTAGGATATCTGATCTTCAAACAGATCAACAAAGTGATGGTCTCCACAGAGAACATTCCACGGTCAACGTAGTCTCCTAGGAATAGGTAATTGGTATCGGGGCAGTACCCGCCGATCTTGAAGATCTCTATAAGGTCATAAAACTGGCCATGTATATCACCAACAACGGTCACTGGCGATTGTAATTGAACAACATTACTTTCTTCCAGGAGTATTTCCTTCACCTTGAAGCACAAAGCCCGTATCGTCACTTCAGGGAGCAATTCCTTCTTGTAAAGCCTCTCTATGCATTGGTCTAGATCGAAGTTGGCTAGACACTAGTTAGTTCATTGGATGGGTGGCAGCAGTGGGAATGAAGGACTTACAATAGAGATCTGTCATTAGGCGTGCGTTTTTTCGCGTGTGTCTTTAGGTATATGTGGTAGGAATGAGTATTCACAAGTTGGAGGTGGTAGTCGAAGTGGTTCTGTCTCTTATTTGTTGGTTTCTTATAGACTCTACTCTATTCATGGTTGATGATTTGTGTTTGATTTGTTTGGTATTGATTACGTCATCCGGCAAAATGAAATTCCTTGATTGTAGTGGTTCATTTAACCGGAATATAGAAAAATAACATGCAGTGTGATAATTCAAGTGAACTGATAAGCTCGGCTTCTGAGAAGGTTGTTCACCTCCTTAATCAGGACTACTCCTGGGTTCGTTTTTGATTTATAGTTTTAGGCTTAGTTCAGTCTCAAATTCACGCGGCCTTCCGATGAATGTTTGAACATGGCGCTGACATATATATAGAGAATCAGCGGAAATTATGGAGACTGTCAGCGTATCTAAGCAGAGTTCTGGGAAATAGCTCCAGGTTCCGGTCGAATCCTAGCTTGAAATACATCGCTATCTATTCCAGGCTACAGGACGAGCTCCAACCTGCAAACAAACAATCCCTGCTAGCACTGGACTTAGTAAATCTCTCATTATCAAAGCCCGCAGCCAACAGCTCACAGCTCGCAAGCCTCCAACACCTTCCAAAGGATTTTCTGGCCACCGCAGATCTTCAATTCAGGTACCGAAAATAAAAACGGCTGGAGCCTCTCTATGACAGCAACTCTTCTCTTGGCTCTTCTTCCAGACATAGGCGCACAACAAACACCCACTGCCATAGTCAAGGCAGAGAGGAAATGAAGGACACTGCACTGCTATCTATCATAATGTTCTTGGTGCTGAACACTTTGCTGAAAGTCACCACAAAGGCTCTGAAGGCTGACTTTTTCTTCTTTATCACAGACATTCTCTATGCCAGAATCCCTGCTGGAAAGTTGGCTTTTAGCTTCATGGCTATTCTTGCCCTAAACACTTTATACTGGGACATCAGGGATAATATAAGACACAACCCTCTGGGGAACATCTTGTTCGACAAAAGTTTCAAGGAATTACTGGTCGTGGACTTTCTTGGTGCCATTTTGGCATGGTTTGTTGGGTGCAGGTGGGCTGCGGAATTTGGTTACGTCAACCAAATGGTCAAGAGGGTTTATAGAGCGGGAAAGAACGAGTTTAATACGATTAGGCTAGAATGGAGACAAGAAGAAGAGGAAAAGGGAAACTGAAGCTCGAAAGTTTGTGATATATATTCTCAACTCGCTGTCCAGCGAGTTTACAAGGATTAAATGCTCTTAAGCGGCATGGTTTTTTTGTATAGCTGTGATATGTACTCAGTTTAAGAAACCAGCAAGTGAAGGATAGACCGAAATACGTACACAGTTTGATGAAAAGAAAGCTGCATTCACTACTAGCTTGAGTGGCCTCCCTTAATTCCATAGCTCTAGATTTATAAGATTTATAAGATTTATAAAAAGTGAAAGAATGTTATATATACAGATCACCTCTTGAGGTAGTTTTGATCGTCCAAAGGTGAATTCAAACCTTCCGATCCAGATCTTTGGCTGTTGACCTTCCCTTAGAAGACTTTCTCTTAGCAAAGTAAGCACTAGCGTCATGGAACAACCAATATAAGATCAAAATTGACACGACGTTGAAGACAGTGAAGACGAACATGAAGCCAATGTTTCTCCAGTAATGAGAAGCTATAAAACCTCTTTGAGAAGCATAGTAAACCTCAGCTGAATCATAAGCACAATAACCGCATTGTCCAGTCGAAGAAGGGTCAGTCAAGTAACCACCATTCATACTAATGTAACTTTCCATATAATCACCACAAGCTTGACCATCTGGAGCATTGAAGTATGAGAGTTCTTTCTTCTTACAATGAAGAGGTTTTCCATGAGCCAGGGTGGTAGTCAGACCTTCAATGACATACTTAGCTGGTGAAACCTTATTGACAAAAGTCCAAAACCCAGGCATTGCAGAAGTTGGTTGGATAACACCAGAAAATGCAAAGGTGAAGATGTTGACCATAGTCGCAATCATACCAGCAGAAGGTAAATCTGGAGCAAAGTAAAAGGTTCCAAGCGCAAAAGTAGAACTGTAAAGTTGATACATAACGACAGATAACAAGTAGAAACGACCAACCATACTAGAGCTTTGATGAACTTGCATTGGGTAATATGAAGTCAAGAAGAAGAAAGTTGCACCAATGACATTGAACCAGAACTCGATAAAGGTTTGGGCAAACAACAACACCGACCAATGGAATGTATTGCTCTTG